>RJWH01009244.1:0-24002 GCA_004363575.1 Solenodon paradoxus | reverse complement strand
TGTTCCAGTGTGTGAGAAGCTGCCAGCTGTCCCCGCACCACGGGATGCCCGAGTTTGACGGTTGGGATCGTCAGCCGCATGTGGCCGAGAGTCTTTCTCTCTGGAAGGCGCTCAGGGGCCCTGGACTTGAACGTACTAACGACGACTGATCTGAGTCAGTTTAAGTCCCGCTGTGCTCTCGGAAGAACAGAAAAGGACGAGTAACCAGACCCGTTTCCAGTGCAGTGGTGGAAACTTCTGGAGATGCAGGTATCGGAGCTTGAGATGCTTTGCCTCCACACTGGTCCTTCCGCCGGCAAGGGCGCGGCGTGGCGCTGACGTCCCTGCACAGTGGCGGCTGCGGACGGCCCGCCGGGGAGGGCTTAGCGGGCACGTGCCCGGAACCCTCGCCCCCGCGGACTCAGGCCGCAAGCCTTTGGGGAACACAGCACCCTCCGAACTCCTAGTGAGCCTTTCGCTTTGTAGGTGTGTCCAGCAGTGCAGCCCACTTCACATTCCTGCAGGAACGTTCTCTGCGGCTCCTGCCACGCAGCGCTTTTCGCGGAGCTCGCAGCTGGGCGAGCCCGTGGAATTAAGCTACAGGAATGAAAGAAAAATGCAGGTGCAGCCGCTGCAGGTCTCCAGGTCAGAGGATCCCCCGGGTGAAGCCAGCACAGGGGCGTGCGGGCTGACGCCACCCGGAGCTCGAGCGGTTCCACGACTGGCACGGGTGGGGGCCTGCTTCCCAGGAGACACATACATTGACCGAGGGGCCGACTTCCTCTCCGCCTCAAGCTAAGTGCTCATTTTCCGTTCAGCAGAAGCGCGTCTGGTGAGACAGACTCCCTCACGACGTGCGCACGCACCTCCCGGCAGCCCCCCGCGCGGTCCGAGCTCTGACAGGAGACGTGAGTCCCTGTAGGTCCTGTTAGAGTCCACAGGCCTTGGACGTGAACTTGACCGCATTTATTTTCCAAGGAAGGTGCAGCGGGACAGTGAAGGAGATGCAGTGGGACCCTGCTGGCCCTCCTCACCGCACAGCCTCACCCGCCGCAGTTCTACCTCCACAAGGGGCCGCGTCTCCCCGACCAGCAGGACGGGTGACCTGGTGCAGCTGTGCTCCGTCCTGGCTGTGTGAGGCTCCCACAGACCTTGACTGGAGGTGCCCACAGAACAGGCGGGAGTACGGGGCAGTGTTGTGGGTAGGACTGGAGGGTCCAGGGCGTTTTCTGCTGCCTCTGCAGGAGCCTCACGCCAGGTCTGCGCTCCCTGTCTCCCCGGAGCTGAGATCACTGGCCTGGCGGGGCCACGGACTCTGCGCCGAGCTCAAAGCGACAATCCTCTCCCAGCGGTCATACCCCACGTCCAGCACGCATGCTGGCTGCCGATAAGGGGTGTCGGACCATCCGAGGGCAGGTCTGCGCCCGGCCCTCCGTCTGCACGTGCGGGGACAGAGGCCTCTCTCTGCGGCCCCGCGCGCGCACTTCCCGTGAGCAGACCCTGCAGGTCCCCGATGGGCCCTGCTGCCCAGGTCCACCCTGCTCCGGCCTCTGCCTGCCCGAGACGATCAGCAGCCCATGTCCTCTTGGCCTTGGATGAATCTGAGACTCGGGAGTCTTAGACGGATATAGAGACGTCGAAGTTCCAGCAGAAGTTTCCGCAGAAGTCGGGTAAAGCCGCTCGGACGCCACAGCAGAGCAGACGCCCTCGCGCGCGTCTGCAGAGGCCAGGCCACGTGAGCACGGTGCAGCCCCAGACTAATGTGACATGACGGAGGGCACATGCTCCTGGCTAATCGCTCCGAGGACAGCGAGGTGACCACTGGGAGAACTGCTGAAGCCTGAGGCCTCACGGTCAGACAGATGGGTGTCTCCGGACTTTAGCAGCGTGCACTTTGGAAGCTGAAACGTGATTAGACATAATGCTCTCGGGGAAGACCCGACACACGAAACCCTCTGCAGGGCCCAGTGAGAGCCCCTGATCTAATACGGCCACTCGCCTTCCCTCCCCGCGGACGCCACGGGTGCTTTCCCAGCGCCTCCAAATGGGCTTTTCCGGGCAGCATTATTCAAGAGGACGGTCATGCTGGAAGAATAATGTTCGCTTATCTCGTTTTCTGTCAGGCTGCTCTTTGAGACTCTTCGACCCTGGACACTCTCTGTTTTAATCAGCTGCGACCTTTATCATCTCCCCGAAGCGGTCAGATTGTGCAGAGGTCCCTTCAGGGGCAGGGGCACGGGCTCCCAGAGTGGAGAGGCTGCCACTTCCGAGCCGTGTGACCGGGGCAAGCTCCTCAGCTCTCTGTGCCTCTGTTTCCCCTGCAAAGTGGACACACAATAGCACCCATCTCACGAATGCATTAATATATGAATATATATGATGCACACAGAAAATTACCTGATAGACAATAATTACTACACAAGCATTTAATTATTGTGATGACTATTTTGTTCTTTTCTGTAGTGACTTTCATTTATTTTTAATTAATAGACGGGAATATGGGAAGCAACACTGCATTATAACATCACACAGGTGTGAGGTGTGCATCACAGTAAATCCACATCCGTGTGCTCACTGTCAGCTCGTCACCATTCCCTTCCCTTCACTATACAACCAGCCCCTCTGCTCCGTTTGCCCTCCACTCCCTCCTCATCCTGCAGACCTCCGTGAAACGAAGTTGGATGTGAAGGATATCACTAGAGTATTGGGCAAAGAGTTAAAAATTAGAGCTGAAGACAGTTTAAAGAATGATGACAGAGAAACATCTGGCATCATCACCTCCCATCACCATCATCATCATTGTCATCGTCATCACCATCCCCAGCACCATCCCCATCACATCCCCATCACCATCCCCAGCACCATCATGGACATCGCCATCCCCAGCACCATCGTGGTCATCGCCATCCCCATCACCATCCCCAGCACCATCGTGGTCATCGCCATCCCCACCACCATCTCCACCACCATCTCCAGCACCATTGTGGTCATCGCCACTAGCATTAAGACACGGGCACAATGCACAGGGCACGTACCACACATTGAGACCAGCTCTAACAGCAGTGGGCATTCACGTGCGATATGGACGGTGGCACATGTAACTGAATTCCTAGTGTGCGCTCTGCCTCTACGCACTCACAGCACAAGTACATGAGACTGTTAGTCATCACACGTGCTTGCTGGCAATTACCAGGTCAGCGTTAGGACATTATCACAGTAAACCAGATTCAGCCTGAGTAAGGAAGCAAGATCCCTTAGACACACTGCGGTTTGCCGTGACCTCGGAATTCACGCGGAGGCTGTGGAAGCCTCGCTCCGTGTTACAGATGCACTGATGTACTTCTTTTTTCTTTTTTCTGAAATGGCTCTTCATTTCTAGTATTCTCCGAGATTGAAAAAGTCTTTTAATAACAACTCTGAAGCACTTTGAGCCCAAAACTGAGATTTTAAATGAAATAGGCTTTTAAAAAAAATCAAATGTGAGCACAAATGATATTGTTCCTTGAGATTACAAAAATAAAATAGAATGAAAAGTTTAGAAAAAATTTCCCAGCAGTGCAATGATCCCAGAAATGAACTGCCTGATAAAGGCAGCAAATCAGAGGCGCCGCCACTCCTCGGGGACTCTGCAGGCACAGGCACAGCCTCCCAGAACGCAGCCAGGGCCCCCAGCAGCGGGCAGGGCCTCCCGGTGGGGCCTGCTGGCCCCCGTCCCGCCGCCAGTCGGAGCCCCCGGCCCAGCTCGCCGCCTGCCACCCGTCACTCCACCTGGAAACCCAGAGGCCCTGCTCCTGTCCCACCACCGCCTTCACGCCCATCGGGCTCCGGGAGCGCTTGTGGGGTGACCTACTGGGGGCGGGGCGCCTCTGAGTGACTCAACGACGCAGCAAAGGGGAGACACGCAGCTCTGAGGAGGCCCCGTCCAAGTCACCTTCCTCCCACACTCACAGCCACGTTGTGACTCGAGACACGGCAGACTCCGCAGCCCCTGGAGGATGTCCCCGGAGGGGCTCCTCGTGCCCAGGACGCTGCCCGTCTTAGAAGACTCTTGGAAGGATGCCCTTGGCCTGCTGGTGACAAAATCACCATCCTCCCTGGGCCTGACAGCAGAAGGGCATCAGCCTGGAAACAGCCTGAGGGCAGTAGGGGCAGAACCGGGGGCCTTGGCACAGCCTGTGGCCGTGTCTCGGCTCAGCTCCCTGTGGCAGGACGAGATGTCCACGCTTCTTTCGGGGCGGCCGAGCTCGCCTCCCCGGGGCCACATCTCGCCGCGGCCGGCCCAGCGCTCTAGGGGACCAGCGGCTTCGGCTCCCGCCCGCCCGTCTTCCGGAGCCTCGGCATCCATCCTTCCCTCCAGGATGCAGGCCTCCCCGTGACAATGACGGGCGTCATGTGTGCCGAGGGGGGCATAGAGATTTTATCTCTGCGAAATGGTACTGGCGCGGGACAAGCAAAGTTTTTGTTTTTTCCCCAAGGCTTTTACTTGGGGCAATTTATCGCACATGTGGTTGTGGGGTTTGTTCTTCTTTTTAATTTTAAATTGAGATTATGAACATATTTTATGCAGGTTAATATATCCTTTTCATGTAAAATTTAGCTGAAACCCGTTCTAGCACATTAACGACAACAAGAGAAATTCTCCGGCTTATTATAAACATCCTTCAAGAAACCTGAAATGCGTGGCCTCTGGAAATAATTTTGCTGGGATTTGGGTTATTATTAAAATCCTCTCAGAATTCTGCCGTGGTCTCTGCTGCGCCCAGAGCCGCCGTCTGCTGCCGGTCGGAGGGAAGCTCTCTGGTCTTGGCAGTATGTTCTCGATAGAAAAAGTGACGCCGAGAAGAGGGTTCCCAGCCGACAGCGGGCAGACCCAAGCAGACCGGGCCCTGGGCGCCAGCCGAGGGGACTGTCCTGTCGGGCACGAGCGCGGACGCTCCGGAGCCACGAGGGAAGCAGGGCTGCTGCAGACTTTCACCCGAGACTCCAGGCAGACAGGTCAGGCTCACGGTCACGTCGGGGCCGGAGGGGCTGGCGCTGCTCCCAGCTCACTCGGCCTCCAGGGAGCAGGAGCCACTCCCTCTCGAGGGCTTCACGCTGTGTGTGTCCCGAGAGACGCTGCTGCCTAGAACCTACTCGGTCACAACCAGAGACCCGGTGAAAAGTGGGCAAGGACGGGGATGGGCATTTCTCGGCCGAACCGGGCGCGGCGCTCGGGCTCACTGGTCCCTCGGGAAACGCACCCAACGCCGCAGCGGGAGGCCCTCTCTGCCTGCGCAGGGACAGCCGCCTGACGACGTGACAGACGACACGGGGGCCCTGGAGACTGGGAGCCTTTTCCTGGTGGGGGATGTGCGGCTGTCGTGGAAGCGTGGGCGCCCCTGAACCCCCACATCGGTCGTCAGGCGGCGGCTCCACCTCTGCGCCCGCGCACCCAGCGTCCCTGCACAGACGCGGACGAGCCGCTGCCACACGCAGTGAAGCTGCTCCCCTCGGAAAGGGAATTCCAGCCGCAGGGACCGACCTCGGAGGGGCAGTACAGGCCTGGCCCGAAGAGGAAAAGGACGCGATAGCCTCCCCTCACACGCGGCGCCGAGTGGAGCCAAACCCGTCAGGACAAGCGGCGGAGGTGCCAGAGGCGAGAAGGGACTGGGACGCAGCCCGGTTCCAGATTCGGCCGCACAGGGCGCGGTTCCGGACACGATGCAGGGCCCACTCCTGCTCCGGGAGGGAGCATGGCATGCGTTTTAGCGCCATGAAAGGCGACAGCGGCCCCGCTGTCCTCACTGTCCCCGGGGCCTCAGGGAGAGACAGGCTGAAGACGAGGAAGCTAGGAGGGCGGGTGGCGGGCCGGCCCCTGGAGAGGACGCGGACTCACAGGAGACCCGGCCACGGGCCTGCAGCGCCAGCTCGTCATCGTGGGCAGGGCAGGGCTCAGGGCTCTGCATGCACGGCCGTCCCCGAGCAGGGGCGTCCGGGGGAACGAGGGGCCCGTGGAAGGACCGGGCTGCTGCAGTCGGATGCGTGTGGCCCTCGGGGCGCCCCGCAGTGTTTCTCTGGGAATGTGCGTCTCCCCAAGGCCGTGTCGTCTTGGGAACGTAAGACAAGCCTTCTGCGTACTGACACTCTCAGCCTGGACACAAGGACACACAGGACTGTCGTTTTTGCTGGAGGAAGCCGATGCCGCAGACTTGTGAGGACGAGATGGAGCCTGGGGGCCGGCGTCGGGGGCCGGGGTCGGGGGCCGGGGTCGGGGGACGGCTTGCAGGGGGAGCTCTGTAAGGGGACGTTCTCTTTCCTGTCGTGAGGACGTCAGCCGCAGGAGAGGCCCTCGGGGGCGTCTGGACGGCCAGACACAACCTTACTCTGGAGCGCAGGCCGGGCCTCCGAGGCCACCGTGTGCAGACACGGTGGCCGAGGGACAGTGCAGACCCGACCCCCACCCGGTCAGGGCCCCAGGGGAAGGCGGCTTGCCTGTCATTTCCTAAGTGACCACCAGGGTCTGCCTGAGTCAACAGGCAGCTATCGACCCACCGCAGCTCTGTGAAGACTCAGGAGCTGAGAGAGCGGGATCGACCCGCAGCAGCTGAGGTCAGGCTGCCTCCAGGGAAAATAAATCTCAAAATCCACCGAGACCTGCAGACTCAAGGAACCGAGATTTTTGACTCTACACTTTTGGTCAGACAGAGGCCCCGTCAAAGTCAGCTCTTTCCTTTAGTGCCGGTGTAAACTGGCTTCCAAATGGGCTTGTTTCTGCAAAATTTGGTGCAAAAATCCCAAGTCTTTTCACATCTTACACAATGAAGGGAAACCTTGGCCTCGGGGCTACTCCCTTAGAGAAAGAACCCCTTTGAAATGCATATAGTTCGCCTTCTGTGGAAATTAAAAAGTCCCTATATTGGCCCCCGTCCAGGAAAAGGAGATGATCAGAGCCCCCAGCCTGCCTGCACCGAGAGCAGCCGTGTGAGGGCGCCGGGGGGAGGCAGGACGGGCATGGAGGGAGGAGGTGCCAGCTCTCAGGCGCACACGCACACACACACATGCACACACACACATGCACACGCATGCACTGTCTCAACAACAGGTGCATGTAACAGTTTTGAAAATGCTGGAGACCCCACTGCCTGTAATTGGCCCAGGACTGGTCAAGGGGTCTTTTGCGCCCAGCGGACACGTGGCGACTTTTGTTCAGATGGACGGAGCTGCAGCCGTGGCCGGAGGCCGAGGGGGAGGTGCTGGCAGGGGCGCTCTGCATGGGGGACCGACCCCGACTCGCGGGGCGTCTGTGTCCTCCCCCGCGGCGGGCGGCCCTGTCTGCAGGGAGTAGACAGGACGTGGGCAGCCAGGGCCTGACACGCCCCGGGCGCACTGGACGTCCGGAGAGCGCGGCCCCTGGAGTTCCCGGAGGCAGACGGGAGTGAAAACAGGTTCTGGGCGAGCGCCAGGTGGGGCACACGGGCAGGTTGCTCTCGAGGCTGCTGCGCATCCGAACCAGAGCAGGTCCGGGAAGGGCCTCACGGCCACACGGTCTCCCGGACGGCAGCTCACGGGGCTCGGAGCCAGGAAGCTGATCTCTTAGCTGTCGGGTCACAGAATTTCCAGGCATTCACCGCACGGCCAGAGGTCTCGGACGAGACATGAGTCTGTGCGCCGTGCAGACAGCAGGACGAGAGCCTCTACGGGTGGAATTGCACTGGGGCAGAGCACCACAGCCCCCGGGACATGAGCGGGCGCCGCCCTCCCACGGGCCAGGGGGCCGCACGCAGCTTCCCGGACAGGGGCCAGGCGGCCAGACAGGGGCCAGGCGGCCGGACAGGGGCCAGGAGGCCGGACAGGGGCCAGGCGGCCGGACAGGGGCCAGGAGGCCGGACAGACGCCAGGCTGCCGGAGGCAAGGCTTTGGCAGCTGGCGGGAACCTGCGTGGGGTCAGAGGACCCAGGCCAGAGCCTGACTGCCACCAAAGGCGTGTGCCCCGCGAGTCCCCGCCGCCCCAGCCTGCGACGTGGATAACAGTCCACGGGCCCCGGGGCCCGCGACATGGAGACAGGCTCCTACTGCAGAGCCCTGGGCCTCGGGCAGACGGGCCCCCACAGGCATGGAGACGGGGGCCCCGGACAGCACAGGCGCTGAGGCCAATTGTCCCAGAGGGCCCAGGACGTCTTCCCCACCCAGGGGACACTGGCCAAGAACGCGGGGGAGCGGCAAGTCCCACGGAGCTTGAAGGCAGGTCCACACCACTCGTGGGGCAGACAGGGCGTGCAGAGAAAGAACCAGCCAGGAGCATTGATTCATGAAACTGTTTGGAATGTAGTGACGGAAACTGGCGAGTGATGGCTGCTGAAACAGGAGACAACGTACGTGTTAAACCACCTCGGACACCGGCACTCGGGTGGAGCGGCGTTGGGCCCGTCGCCTCCGCGGGAGCACAGCCCACATGACGTGGGGGTCGAGTCGTGGGTCCGGGGACACAGGAGGGCGAGCAACCGAGGAAAATTAACCAACGCTCCCCCGCTCTCTGCCCGCCGCCCGCACCTGTCCTTGAAAGCGTCCGACAGGCAAACTTGGACGCGCCCCAGGCTCTCAGAGGAGAGCGAACACGAGTGAAAGCGCTCACGCGGGGCTCCTTCCAGGCAGGGCTCTGGGCCGCTGCTGCGCGGACGTCGCACGAGACCGGTGGCGTCTGCAGGTTCACGCCTCCCGGGGCCGTGCTCCCCGTGCCGGCTGAGCAGGCGTCCACTCTGGGCTTGCTGACGGACAAGCTCCCCGTCTGTGACTCGCGCTTCGTTCTCGCGGCGGCACTGCTGCCCGGCAGGCGGCTGACGGCCAGCGGGGCCCCGCGCGGTCAGTCTTTCCTGGGGGGTTGGCGCTCGTGCCCTCCTCGCCCGGGTCGGGAGCTGCGGTCAGACCTTTCACGCCTGCACCGACGGTCCCCGGGGAAGTGCTGGAACGGGTACATGTCACCGTTTTCTTTTTGTCTCTTTTCAGGGAAGGTGCGGGCTGGACTGAAGGCGAGCAGGCAGGCAGGAAGACGGGGGAGGACGTATGTTTTCTTTTGTTTTTATTTAGTTGCCACACGGGCTGCTCCCGGCCTGGGACCCGACTCTGCGCCCTCTGAGCCGACCGCGGCCGGCGCCCCCGGGCCCCGCTTCCCACGGGCGCTGCAGACGCCCCCACACCCGACATCCGCTGCTGTGTGGACTCCGGCAGCGGCGCCTCACAATGACCACATGACACCGTCCACCGAGCGCCAGCGCACACGTGCGATTTGCTGGGGCCCGTCCTGCTCCCTAGTTTTGTCTCCTCGTGCCAGCACCGCGCTGTCGGTTACTGTGACCTGAGGGTAAGTCTTCAAACCGGATTCTCGCTGTGTCCCGTCCCTCGAGCTCCTGGTCTCGGCCGCGGCCGTCCCCGGGCCGCCCCTCCTGACAAACGCCAACCGCTGAACTAGCTTAGCGACAAAACTCACAGGCAGTCTGCTTCGAAACCGGAGGGACCCGTATGCACCCATATGCACCCGCACCGCCCACTGATAGGAAGACACGCGTGGACGAGTGGCCAAGGCAGGGCCCCAGCTCCTCCGTGCAGAGCGATTTCCCACGGGAGCTGAGAGCAGAGGGACGCAGACAGTCCCCGGCTTGCCCCACAGTGACAAACTCTAGAGCCAAACCATGGAATTAGTGGACAAAGTCGAAGGGAAAACAATAGACTTGACACATCCCCCTAAATCCTCACAGTTCCGATGGTGGTGGGTTTTTGGGTGGTTCTACTCCCAACCTGGGTCCGCAGTTGTGGGGTCTGCACCTCGCTGGACCTCGGTGGCCTTCAGAGTCCACAGGTGCTTGGTGCCCCTCCCTTCAGGTCAGCCTCCCTCTTCTGAGTGGTCTGCACCGGGTGACTGGCTTCCAGCCAAGTGTGGAAGGAAACTCACCGCCGTACACGGAAGGGGTCGGGCCGACGCCACGGCAGCCGGCTGACCAAGAGCAGCCTCGCCGGTGATCAGACGGGCTGGCATCAGGAGCCCCGAGACAAGGCAGGGAGGAGGTGCTGCTGGCTGCCCCTCCCCAACCCTCGCCCTCACTTCCAGCCAGAGCCTCAGGGGCCCGAATCAAAGACGGTCGGAAGAGGAGCTGCTGGAAAAAGAATCGCTGGCCACTACTCTTCAAAAGAGCTAAGGGCCTGCAGGGACCAGCCCCGCGGGAGGGAGGGACCACGCTAGATTCAGAAACAGACACGGCCATCCTGGCCAGAGTCCAGGCCGGGGTCCAGGCCGGGGCAGAGTCTGGGCTGTGAGGCGTGTGGTAACGCCTGGCAGGAACAAACACCAGCCAAGCTGGGTAACCACGGACGGTGACATCAGAAGGGGCCGGCCAAGGGCAGGCAGGACGAAGCGCTCTCTCCTGAAAGCCCAGCACTGACACACGGCTCCCTTTCTGGAGGACTGTCCAGAGGTCGCAGGTGGCCTGCGTCGGGAGGTCCGCTGGCTGCTTGGACACCCCTCGGTGAGGCCTCTGCTCTTTTTGGGAAGCAGCATCTTCATGACGCAAGTGCCACCGAGAACATGACTAAGCGTGCGGGCAGGCGGCCCCTCGGCTGGGACAGACGCCCTGGAAGGCCGGGGGCAAGGCGAGGGGCGGGCAAGACGCTACTCACCAGGGTCACCTTCCTCTGCGGCTTCAGCAGCTTCGGCTTGGGGAACGCGGCGGCGACGGGGGCTGCGGAGGAAGGACGGGTCAGCCCCCGGCCAGGTGCCGCCCAGCGCGCCTCGCAGCCGTCTGCGGCCCGGGCCCGGCCAGGCCCAAGGGCGGCCTCCTGCCTGCTGTGTGTCCAGCGTCTGCTCGGCCCTCACGCCGCCCGCTTCCCACTGAGCCACGGGCCCTCGGGGAACCCGGGGAGCCCGGTCGAGGCAGAAAGCGGATCTGCGCTGCGGTCCAGCGGACAGTCCTCAAGCTCCCAACCACATTCCGCGCGTGAGTGATGGGCGTCTCCGAGCCGACGGCCAGTCCAGCGGCTGCCTGAGCCCGAGCCCCGACCTTCCCGGGCCTCTCCCCCGAGTCTCCCATCTCCCTCGTCCTGCTGCTCAAACTGGACTGGGTTCCAGTCGTAACTGAAGTCAAAGAGCGGCGCTGACTTAATCCCCAGAAAAGATCTAAAATAACGTCTGCGCCCGGCTCATCGCTCCAGAGGACACGGAGCCTTCTGCCCTTGAGGCCCCAGAAGAGGCAGACAGCAACTCTCCTCGCCCGTCCTCCAGGGCACTTGACCGCGGGCACAGTCGTGCGGGGTCAGGCCATGGGGCTGCGCCCCCCGAAGCCCGCCGTGTCGGCGACCCTGCCCCAGCCCCCGACTGGGCTCAGTCATGACGGGCCCCCGGGCCCCCAGCTGTCTAGCTCGGTGTGACCGGGACAGTCCCAGCTCGGCAGCGCTGACCCTCCCCGCCCCGCGCGGCAGCCCGGCCTCTCCCCACGCGCACCGGCACGGGGCGGCCACACGGTCCGGTTCTGCACCCAAGGCAGGGCCCGTGCCAGCTCACTAACCGTCTCCCCCGAGAACCACTGTCGCCGCCCACCTTTGGCTGGGACTGCAGGAGGGACGTCGGCCTTCTCCTTCCGCTTCTTGCCTTTCTTGGGCTGCAGTGGGACCAAGCTGGTCACGCTGGTGACGGTCTCCCCGGAGCTGCGGGAGGAGAGGTGCTGGTGAAGCAGCTGCTGTCGGAAAACCGCTGCCGCGTCCTCACGGCAGGAATCCTGTCCCCCTGCTGCGTTCCTTCCCGGACGGACGCACCAGAACGAGACCGCAGAGGAGCTGACGCCGGCCGGGCGCGGGGACCGGGAGCCGGCACTCAGCAGTGGTCACTACTCTTCAAAAGAGCTAAGGGCCTGCAGGGACCAGCCCCAAGGGAGGGAGGGACCACGCTAGATTTAGAAACGGTCACGGTCATCCTGGCCGGGGTCCTGGATGGGGTTCTGCATGGTGCAGTCTGGGGAGGCCGGCCCCACCGAGGACGCTGGGCACCGAAGCAGAGCCCTGGGCCCTCCATGGCCGCCTCCCCCGCAAGTCTCCCGCAGGCACGTACGTCCATGCGCCATGCCGGGAGCTCAGGGCCCGGGAGCACCACCCGCCGCCAGCACACACACCTGGGCCCTGTCGCTCTGAAGCGTCAGAGGCCATTCAGGGACTGGTGACAAAGGACAGGTGTCGCACGGCAACACTAGTTGCCGGACAGTTGTTGGCTGTGCCTCTTGAATAAAAAAGGAAAAATAAGAGTATGTCTCAGAATTTGCGTAGACATGTATGAAGAAACGCTGGAGTACTCATGAAAACGAGAAACTGCTCAGAATGAGGGTGGAAAGGAAGCAAACAGGTGGAGAATAGACAGAATTATCACAGGTAAATGCCGACACGCATGTGTGTGTGCATTTGCAGACAGCTCCACACAGACACCGCGCATCCAGAGAACGCGTGGCGACGTGTCACGTGCACAGTGCCCGGGGGGCGGTGCCGGTCTCTGCGCAGTGCGTGACGGACAGGCACGCATACACGCAAGCGGGCCGCATATTGCACGTGTTTTAATTGCTTCCTTTTACTACCAAACTGTGATTGTATAATCTTTAAAGGGCAATGAATTAAACACAATAAATATCTGCAAATATGTAATAAAATAAGCTCTTCTAACCTAGGCCGAGAACTTCTTAAGCAGACAAAGACTGAATCACACTCTGGGAAGCACTGCAAGGAGCGGGCGCCACTGCGCCCCGACGGGGGACCCGGCCCAGCGGTGGGCGCTCACGCAGGGCCCGAGGGCCGTGTGTTCAGAAAACTCGGGCCACGAGGAAAACAAGGGGTCGGAAACGCTCGGAATGCATTAAATACACCCCTCCCGACAGCTTCATTCCGTAGCTGCTGAAACTCTCCGGACGGTGGTTTCTTTTCTCTCCACGATAAACCGATGATGCTCACGCTGAGACAGATGCAGCCGGCACGAAGACTTGAGAAATAACTGCGTGACCCAAACAGGCTCCTGCGTCCTCCCGGGCCTTCTGCTTGTCCTAGTTTCCTTTTTGGACGGACTGTCTGCTGAGACGTGTCAGGCTCCCAGCAAAGTGCAGACGTGCAGCCCGTCCTGCGGGCACCGGCCGTGGGAACTGCGCTGGGGCGCGGCTGTCAGCCGGCCCATCGGCGACGCCGGGCCGCCCTCGTGCCGTCTGGCTGCCAGAAACCTGCGCGCCGTGCCGGTCACCGGTCCCACCCCCAAGCCCAGCAAACAGCCTCTCTGCTGTGCCCGCGGTGGCCTGTCCGCCGTCAGAGCGTGGAGTCGCGTCACACAGGGCGCAGCTCTGAGAGGAGCTCCGCTCACTGGGTCGCACGCGCGGACACCTCCTCCGCGTCCCTCCAAAGCGCCGCAGGCAGCTCACTTGCTTCCGAGCCCGCGGCCCCGCCCGGACGCGAGCACCACGCCCGCCGGCATTGGGGGCGGCGTCACAGCCCGGCCAGGCTGTCCTCCTGCACGGCAGCGCGCGTGTCCTGCTCTGAGTCTGCTAGGTGTCCGTCACAGGGTCACATGACGTCTGTGCTCACAGCCTTGGGCTCCTTCTCTGACACAGCTGACTGGCTCCCGGTTTGATATGAAAACACACATTACGGGTAAGTTTTCCCTGCTCAGACTTCGTTCCGAAGCTGGAGTCCTGGCGCTGGATCTCCGAGCAGGGGCCTTTCGGAGGCTCTGAGTATCCCCGGGCAGAACGACTCTGACGAGCTGGGCGCGCGACAGCCACCGGCCCCGGCCAGGGCGTCTCTCGGGCTGCATCCTCTGCAGCAGCTGGCGGGTCGCTGTGAGGGCCGCGCCCACGCCGTCCCCAGCTCGCTCGCTCGCAGCAGCAGCAGCGCCTCCGCGGGACTCGGGAGGCCGCCCTGGCGTCCGCTGCCTGCTGTGCGGACAGGCTCGTCCCCTTTGACTCCACTGCGTGCTCGGCGTGCAGCCGTTTATCTTCCAAAATCTTTGCTTTCCTTTTTCCGTCTGTATCTGCGGCCTCTCGTGTGGGGCTGTGTCTCCCAGCAGCAGCTCCGAAGAGTCGGAACACTGCCCGTCCTCTCCCAACCCTGGGTCTCCGCCTCAGACCTCTAGTGCCCGGAGAAGGCTCAGGCCCCGGGCCCTCGGAAACCGACGGCGCCTGCTCCGCCCTTGCTGCCCTTCCCACTGGGGAGCCCGGGGTCCGTCCTGACCCTCCTGGGGGAAGCAAAGCGTCAGAGAGGCCGTGAGAGATGTGGGAGCTGGTCCCACCTGCCCCGGCCCCGGGCGAGGACCCGGGCCCAGTCCCGACAGCAGAGACGGGCGTGCTAGGACGGGAAGGGGCCACAGGGCAAGTCCAGACCGTGCCCTCCCCTAACGTGGCCCTGACGGGGGCGGGGGCCACAGTGGGCGTGCTGCCCGCGGGCGTGGTCCCGTCAGGCGTGTGTGAGGCTGAGCGCATATGTGGGGTGAGTGTGAGCGCGTGTGCGCCGTCCATGCCACTGACCCAGTTCTGAGCTTCCCCGCACCTCGTCCCGTCCTGCGAGCTCACCTGCTGCTTCCCTTTCTGACGAGGGATCTTCAGTCATTTACGTGAAAACTCCACTCTCGTCGACGAAGTTTCCGATAGATTTTGATGTTTTAATTTGTTTGACTCAGAGTATTTTCAGTTTCCCTTGTGACTTCTCCTCTCCGTGCACTGTTTAGATGTGTATTATCTTAATTTTGAGACAGCTGGGAATTTCCCAGGCACTTTCTGCCATTAATTTCCACTTAATTCTATTGTGAGTGGAGAGCAGACTTTGTGATTTCTGACGTACGCGAAGTTGCTAAGTTTAAGATTTCCTTCAGGGCGCAGCATATCGTCTGTCCGGAGAAGATTCCAAACGAAAGGAACGTGGGGTCCCTGGTGGAGCAGCAGTTGGGTCAGCCGCCTCTGAAGGGGCGCAGCCCACTTCTACCCACGGTCTCATCCTTCTGCTCCCGTGAACTCGACGGAAAGTGTCGCTAATGCGAGCTCCCTGGTGGCGACGCTTTGCTTTCTCTGCTCTTGATATCTTGTCTTTGCTTTCACATTTGCCCCTTAACCACACTCCAGACCTTCCTTCCGGGCTCTCTTCTAGTTCCAGGTTTATAGCAGGTCTTTGCTGGAAGCGCCAGGAGACCTGAGCTCTGCCTTTCGGGACCAGACCTCTCACTGCGCTCGCGCGTCTCTCCCGGCATGTTCCCTGGAGGGCAGGCCCCACCACTGAAAGGCTGGCGTCTCAGGGCAACAGTGACTAACGGCCACAGACGGCCGGGGTGGGACGCGGGACCAGCGGGCACTGGTGGAAGGGGTGGGAGCGGCCTGAGGCCGGAGCAGCAGCCGGCAGGAGCCGGCACCGCCTCTTCGGCAGCAGACGGCCGGCCCGTTCCCGGACCCTCTGGGGACGGGAGCCAGAGCAGGGAGCTGGGAACGTGCAAATATGTGCAGGACACACGTTTTCAGGTCAGCTCGTAGCTGTTTAGCTGGAGATGTGAATTCATCCAATTTGTTGGGAATATGAAAAAATAACATAACAAGAGTCTCTTTTACAGAAAGGAAGAAAATGTTCCTACCTGTTCTGGGGGCTTTTCACCAAGTAATGTCTCACTGTGGAAGAAAGAGAAACACAGGGCGGTAAGTAAGTGCTGCTTCACAGGCACACACAGACGTTCGTCGGGAGACTGAAGCGGCGACAGCAGAGCTGGAGCCCGGAGAGCAAGACCCTGCGGCTTTACCCCCGGTCTGGCCGGCATGAGGCCAACCCGCCACGTGCACAAGTGGCGGCTCGCACTCAGGCCACAGCGGGCCGAGGTGGGTTCAACACGGGGGACTGGGGACAGTCGCCAACCCCGGAGCTCTGCCTGCTGCATGAGATGGTCTTCCTGGGGACTGACCGCCCGCTCGGCCGAGAAGTCCTCCCTGTAAGCGGTCTGTGCCTCCGACTGCTGTCCTTCCCGGACTAAGTGAGGCCACTGGGGGTCACCTGAGAGCCGGACACCATCCAGATCTCCCCGAGAAAGCAGGAGAATCCAGCTCAGAGTAAAACGAGTGCATTGAGGCCTTTGCCAGAGAGGGTGTGGTCTGAGGTTCCAGCTGCGCCACTTCCAGGGGAAGCAAAGGCCTTGGCGGAGTGGTGGACAAGCGTCCCCAGAGTCCCACTCCCCAGTCTGTGTGCACACTCACCTCCTGGTCTGCACACTCACTCTGCGTGAACTGTCAGCAGTGTCCACACCAGGGTGGTGAGCCCTTCAGAGGGGGCGGCAGAGGGCAGCAGCCCTGACCCCTTTCTGGTGCCCGAACTCTGTGCCTGTCCTCTGCTGAGCACCCCGCCGAGGGCTGGCGCTCCACAGCAGCGGAAGAAACCCACAGCACCCACTGAGCACGTCCCCCGGCCCCGATCGACTCCAACTTTTTACATAAACGGGGTCTTTATCCGGCTCAGGGCTTGCACACCTGGGTCCCCCAGGAAAGTCACGTCAGCGGTCACCCTCAGGCTCACGGTGCCGTCTCCTGAGCGTCCGTTGTCCTGGCACCTGGCCGTGCCCGCGGCTCCCTGCTGCGCCCCCTCCCACTGCATGGAGTCGGGGGGCGCCCCTCCGCTTCACCCTGAGGCGCACAACGGCGGCCCGTCCCGGGTGGAAGCCGGCGGACGCCACACGGTGGGAACACGGACCACTGAGAAACCAGACAGGGCGACTGGGATCCGGACTTTCTCCGGCGGGATGTCCACGGCGCGTTCACGGCACAGAACGGCAACGGCGCCCTGTCCGCGGGGAGAGCGCGCGCCGTCATCTTTTGGTGGCGGAACATTCTAGAATCAGAAGCAGCTTCAAGTACTGAGTCGTCAAAGAAACGTCGTCCGTTCCTACTCCTTTTAATGGTGAGCAAGTTACTTCGCCATTAACCTCTATTAAAAAGTGGGAATAGATTTAATACAGAATCTATTACTAAGCAAATTCACATGAGGGTCTGCGAAGCAAGAGATAAAATCCATGCCAATAAAAATGTTTCCAATAAAATTCTACTTCTCGTGAGTATTAATTATTCATCTAAATGTATAATATATTTATGTGCTTTTGATTAATTTTATCCCAATTTTCTAAATCTTACTAATTGTGCAATATTTGTAACTCAATGTAGATAAAGATATAACACCTAGAAACCTAGGAAACAAGGAAATAAAATATTCCTTAGTTTAACTTTTTACAAACATTGTTTGACAGGAAAGTATGAAAGGGTGATCAATAAAAAGCTTTCAAAGCAGGAGCTTTAAAGTTGGATAAAACGCTGTGGCCTAGTGGGCTGGAGATAAAAGTAGCAGAAGGCGGCTGAGAACCCGGCTGCAGGCAGGTGAAGTCCGGGACGGGCTCATGGCCCGGGGCCAAAACAGACAAAAGGACGCTTTTCCCGTCACCTCCAGTCCGTCCATCCCCCAGCCGTTCGTCCCCCATCCATCCATCCCGTCGCCTCCCGTCTGTCCGTCCTCGTGAAAAACAACGGACAGGGAGCAAAGGACAAGATAACATTCCAGCAGCTAAGGCGTGTTCTGTCCGTTCCCCTGTCCTGAAGTCTTTTAACAGCAGCAGAGGTGGCTGTTAAGTCCCTGACATTCGATGTGAACGGGAAATGTGACATTTCACATAGCACAAGGGAGGCCTGAGGCACAGATGGGCAACAGCCTCGCCCAAGGTCATGTGTCCCGCATCACGGGGGCTGAGTGTGTCCTGACAAGTCCCTGCCTCGGAAAGGACTGTCTTGGGCGACGGGTCCCTAAAAGGTGGCGAAGTGGGAAGGAGGCCGTTAGCTGTGGGTTGTGACCCAGCGTTACTGATTCCTCCTGGAGGAGGGAAGCGGGGCGCAGACACAGAGGACAGGCCCCTGAGGACATGGGGAGGCGCCCCAACAGGCGGGGCTCCTGGGGACACAGCCTGGAGCCCCGGCCTGCAGACCAAGGAGGTGGACTCTCGCCAGCCCAGCCCCCGCCTCTGGCCTGAGACGAGCGTGTCTGGACGGGCAAACCGGCAGCCTGCCTCCCGGCCTCTCATCGTCCTGCTTCTCTGCTCTGGGACACGGGGGAGCAGGGCCGATGGGAGGGCAGCGCACGGGGGAAGGCGCCTGGGCCCAGGTCAGGCCGTGACACCACCCCTCCACCCCGGGAAAACTGTCCCCAGAGCCCAAGGGGCAGCAGGTCTCATCCCACCCACAGCGAGGACTCTGGACATGCAGACCACTTCTCCAGGTCCTGAGAGCCCCACCTAGTAAGTATAAGGTGTGGGAACCCGAGTTTGGGACCCGCCACCCTTCTTCCAGCTGCTGGGGAGGCTGCCGAGCCCACGGGCACAGCCCTCTGGACAGATGGGCCCGGGAGCCTCTGCCCTCTCGGCCGCCCTGCCTCGGAGGCTGTGGAGCGGGAGCGCGTGGGCCCGATGCCACCAGGATGGCTGGTCTCCCGCAGGCCCTGTGTCACCGCTGCGTCCAGCCACTTGCACGCCCTGTGGTCTCCGGCTCCAGAGTGTCCTCCAGCCCCTTTCCTCCCCTCCCGAGGACCCGCCAGCTGGGCAGGCGCAGGAGCCATCGACGGCAGGGTGGGGGCGTGAGCCCGAGGACACCTGTCCAGCTCCGGCAGAGCCTCGCAAACCGGACGGCCGGCCAGAGCGTCGCCACTGCCGCCAGGTGCGGAGGCCGGAGGTGTCGGGCCCCAGCCCCAAGGCAGCGAGTCTGGACTAAATCCCAGAGAAGCGGAGGCCTGGAAACTGATGGGCTCTGGGCCACCAGGCCTGTGCCGGGCGATTCCAAGCTGCAGAGGTGCCGCGATGACGCTGCAGGCTCCTGACACACACGAGCAGGGCGGAGTCAGTCTGGGAGGCGTCTGCTGGCCGGCAGCTCTCGTGTGCAGCGGACCCCAGCTCTCAGCACCGCGAGCCTCCAGGAGAACAGGGCGGGGAAGGCCGGGCGAGGGCAGAGCTGCAGGAAGTTTGGGGGCGAAGGGGCGCCCCGGACCCCGGCATCAGGGCGAGCTTCGACGACCTCAGGGTCCCACAGGGGCAGGAGTGCGGCGGCTCCTCTGAGGGGCAGCCGGACAGCAGCTGTGGGGGACGCTCTGCTCTGCGCCCGGGCGATGCGATCCCACAGCTCAGCGGCTCCCATGTGCTGCCCGCCAGGCCCGCAGACACCCGGAGAAAACCCAGAAACAACCGCTGCAGCAAGGGGCGCGGAATACCTGCCTATCCCGTGAGCTCGGGGTCTCCCTACACCAAGCGCTGGTCTGGGACCTCAGGGAGCGTGTTTTCCTGAGACGCACGTGCTCCCTGCTGCCGCAGACAGGCCGCTGGAGCTCAGACGGTCACTGCTTCGTGCTGGGCTCTGCGGGTCCGTGGCCCTCTGGACAGTGCGTCCACTTGGGACCGGGTCCCAAGAGCGGAGTGCCCACAGCGGACCCCGAAAGGCTATAAGAGCCGTGGGGACCTGCTTTGTCCCTGCTGAGCCCGGCGCCTGTGCATCTGCGACTGTGACGCTGTCTTGGGGACGCTGTCCCCAAGCCGTGACCCCGGCTGGCGGCCCCAGCGCTTCCAGGCCTCAGGGCCCAAACCAGTCACCACTGCGTCTTAGCGACCTGGGCCAGGGGTGCACTGCTCACAGCTGAACTGAGAGCCTCCTCTGTTGCCCACAGGGCCTGGCACAGTGAGGACAACATTCCACTCTGCAGTGCTGCCCGCTGCGGGTCTCGCAGCTCCTCTGCCTCTGCGCCTGGGGACGGTGCTGCCTCCCTGGGCGGGGATGAGCCCCAGTCCCTCTTGAAGGCTCTTGCGGGTGCGGCCTCCCCTCAGGTCCACCCCTCACCCCCCGCCCCGCCTCCAGTCTCCATGGAAACTGCTCCTGTGGACACGCGGCCCTCCCCTCCCCAGGACCCTCCGCCCTGCCTGCCCTGGGGAGAGCGGTGTCCCCTCCAGTCGCCATGGCCACCACGTCTGACAGCCCGTAGCTCTGTGGGCCGGGCAAACAGTGAGAATCTGTGTGAGACACGTGGTCATACACACAAGGCGCTCGTGTGTCTTAGGGTTTTCGGTTTTGTTCTGCGGCCTGACCCAGCCCTTCCCGCATTCCTGCAGACTGCCGCACGTCCCGGTCACTTGGAGGGGACGGTGAGGCAGTGGGTGGCGTCAGCTGGGCAGCGAGGCCGCGCCTGCACCAGCTGGTCTAACTCTGGAGCGGGCTTGGCCCAGGTCCTCGTTGGCACCAGGGTCCTCGTGTGTTTGGGACATGCTAATGGGGTCCCAGGGACGCTGTCGGGCGACAGGCACAGGAGCGGGAGCACATGTGAGCTCGCCAGAGGCAGGAAGCAGACAAGCAGGGCAGGCGGCGCCCACAGGGAGGCCAGAGTCACAGCAACTCCAAGCACCAAGGAAGAGCAAACAGACAGTGGGCTAAGGACAGAGTCCAGGGGACACTGAGCAGGGGAAGACGGGAGGTGGCTGCTCCGGCGGACAGGAGAAGGGAAGAGGCTGCAGAGGCCGCCGGCCGGCACAGACGGAGGTTTGTCTCGAGCCACCGAGCGGTGTGGGCCCCTCGTCATTTCAGAAACGACGAAAGGGAGGTTCGGCGCAGTGGAGAGACTTGTCTGAAGGCTGGGTCTCCGGGGCAGAGCCAGGCCCATCCGACTCCAGGGCAGGACAGAGGAGAGACCCCGGCGCAGAGGGACGGTCGAGAGGGGGCCACCCAGTGAGTGGTCACGTCTGGGGACACACCGGCTCTCCGCTCGGCAGCTGCAGGGCAGGCGCAGGAGGAGGCCCTGCCGCTGTCCCCGCAGGCACCGCCCACCCAGTGCCCCGGCCGGCTCACCGGAGCACTTGCGCTTCTGGAGCACCGACTGCCAGACGACGGCCAGGCTGAAGAGCAGGACGCTGAGGATCCCCACGCAGCACACCAGCACGGCATACACGTAGAGATCTGAAAGACAGGCTGGTCAGCGGGCGGCGCCGGCGGACACGAGACGCAAGGGAGAAAACGAGGAGCAAGTCTGCACCCCGAGCACCGCCCTGCAAGGGACGCGCGGCATCTCGGGTGCCGTCAAAGATGACCGCTCCCGCTGACACCCGTGTGGGAAGATACGAGGACACCCTGGCTGCGCCCTCGGGGCGGGGCGGTAAGCTCGCCTTCTCCGGCCGAGCGCAGTCCACATCCCTCCAAGGACCTGGGGTCGCAAATAAAATAAAGTGCTGTTTCTTCCTCTCTGCCCACCTGCTCCTTTAAAAAAATAAAGGTGAACTAAAGACTGAGAGAACATATGTCCAAGTACAGATCCAACAAGTGTCTAGAATATAAAGAACTCTCAGAACTCCCAGGAAGGAACGCCCGTGTGGAGCAGTGGTGTGGCCCTCTGCCTCCGGCCGAGCGCAGTCCACACACATCCCAAGGTCCCGGGCTGGCGTCCGGGCAGGAAGCCAGGAGGACAGCCAAGCACAAGTGAAGAAGACACTCCCTCCTCTCTTCCTGCCTGTGCCTGTCCTCAAAAGTCCCTGGGCAGAGGCGTGCAGAGGCATTTCACCGAAGAAACACGGGGGTGGCAAATAAGCTCCGGGGAAGGTCTTCAGCTCCCTTGGTCAGCAGGAAAATGCAGCTTAAACCAGTGGGCTGCCCCACAGAGCTATCGGAGTGACTGAGATGGAAGGAGAGAAAATGCCAAGTGCTGGGAAGGGTGCAGGTCAGCCAGGTCACCCGGCACTGCTGCCGAGACTGAATGGCTCAGGCGGGTCTGGATGAGACCGGCACATCCTCAGTCACCGCCCTCCACGCCGTCTGCTCCAGGCCTCTGCTCCAGGGAAGGGAAGCTGAGTTCGCACTAGACCCGGGTCAGCGGCTGGCCCCACGGCCTCGTCCCCGCACGGCCTCGTCCCCGCACGTGGCTCAGCAACACGAGGGTTAGCTCCTGCAGCCGGGGGCTCTCCAAAGTCACGCGCTGTGCCATGTTATTCGGTGTCGCTCCTGAGGTGACGAAATCACCGACACGGCCAGCAGGCTGGCAGCTGCGTCGATTCAGGCAGGAGCGGGCAGTGGGAAGAAAGCAGCTCAACTGTAAAGGGCCTGTTCTCCGCCCTGGATGCGTCTGGCAGTCTCCTGGTTTCAGTCTCCTGCTGCAGTTCTGCAAGATGTCACCCCTGAGAGAAATCGGGTCACGGGACAAGCCAGTCCAGGGGACCTCCCTACAGTCATTCTTACATGCGTGTCGGCACACAATCCTCTCCTGACTTATTTCAAGACGAGCTGAAGCACGATCATGCGCGTTAGCTCCCGCTGCGGTCACGGAGCCCCGGGGACAGGCGGCAGAGACCAAGACTTGCGCCCAGCGTGAGATGGAGAAGCCCGCGGCCAGCGCTGGACGCTCGGTCTGGCGAGGGCTCGCCGGTTTGGAGGCATCTTCTGAGTCCCCGTGGTGGACACAGCGGGAGGAGAACACTGTCCTGGGCTCTCTTCAGAGGACACCAGTGACTTCATCCAATCACGCACAGCCCTGGGGCTGGGCCAGCCTCCCAGCCCACGACGGTGTACGCCCCTTTCTAGAGGCCAGTGACCCACTTTTTCCAGCAATCTGATGATAAAATGCCAGAACTGCTAAGAAAGTAAAAAGGAAGCCAAAAGCATTATGCTAACTTCCTACACAGCAAAGTCACAGATGTCTGAACTCAGCGAAACGTCTCTGTCGACTCGCAGCCTTCGGTCTGCAGATTTCCGCCGGCCGCGCCCAGCCCTCTCCTGGGGACGAGGACTGTGACGGAGAAACGGACAGCTCCGCGTGCTCGCCGCTGCAGCAGCCGGGATGTGGGCCCAGAACCGGGGACTGGAAGGGGCCACCAGCCCAGGCGGGAGGCCGGGTCCCGGAGATACGCCGCTCGGGGACGAATCACGTGGAGACCACCGGGCCACACCGGAGGGTGGAAACAGCGTGGCGGGAAAGGCCTCCCTCCCAGCACCTCGGACACGACGTGACATCTGGGGTCCTCTAAGGTGCAAATGTGAATTCTAAACCTAAGAGCCTCCAGCTTCAGAGCTTGCTTTGTATTTCATCTTATTTTCTCATTAAGCTCCCTTCAAAACTGATCAGAACTGTTTTCAAAGTGACTTAGCGTCAACTGGCTTCTCAAAGTGTTTCTAACCGTCCCCATGACAAGGACTCCAGACGAGTATTCACCAGTTGGCGGGTCGCTCCGCTTCCTTCCGGGGTGACGGTCCCAGGCGCGGAACTGCCAGGTCAGCGGGCACCTGGGTGCCCTCGGGCTGCAGCGCCCGGTCCGCTGGGGAAGACGCGCGAGGGCCAGCGCTGGTCCCTCCGCGGGCAGGAGGCCAGGCAGGTCCGAGAGAGAGGCCCCAGGCTCCTCTGTCCCTCCGTCCCAGGACCCTCGGCTCAGCCAGCATTTTCCCTGAGCAAGTTTGAGAGGTTTCTGTGGCTGACAATGGAGAGACTTGGATTAAAAAGAAGACAGGAAGCTGGTGGGGCGGCGTCAGGCGAGGGGGCACCTGTCCTGGTGGTCAGGAGGCCTGGTAGGAGAGCCCAGAAGCAGGAAGAGACAGCGGAAAAGCTGACGGGTCTGCTTGGGGGACGACGGACAGCGCCAGCGACAGGCGTGAGTCACGGGGGACAGAACCGGCATCAGAACTGCCGCCTGGGTGCCCGGGTCTGGGAGGTGGGCGGCGGGGCCTCAGGTAAAGACGCCGCGCGCTCGCTCAGCAGAGAGGCCAGGCCTGGTCCGGAAACAGCGGAGGGGCCGGTTCACAGAAGACGGCCGGAGCCGAGCGCTGGGGCCCTGCCGACCGTCCCCGCAGTGAGCAAGGGAGCGGCAGCCGGCGACGGGAACAAGGGCTGCACTGCCAGGCAGAGACATGGGGGCAGGGCCACTGGACCCCGAGGCGGACAGGGGGCTCCAGGCTCATTCCAGGGATGAGAGGAAACTTCCTGAGGCTGCTTCCTGCGATCGAGGGGGCTGCCCACAGCGCCCTCCT
>RJWH01009243.1:0-24170 GCA_004363575.1 Solenodon paradoxus | reverse complement strand
GTTGAAGGGAGGAGACGAAGCGAATGAATGAAATGTCATGTTCTCCCTGTGCCCGCAGACTGCTGTCACCCCCCTCGGGGACACTCCCGCTTCTGCTGCGCCGACATGTCCACCCTTCACGGCCCGTGTCCCATACCTGGGGCCCCATCAACGCCATGGACGGTCTCGCTGCCGTCAGACCCTGTTTCTCTGAGGTGTCTCTGAGTGTCCCCTCCCTCGTCCTCAGGCGTGTCCCCCCACCTAGTGTGCCCTGACTGAGCCAGGGGAGAGGACCTTTATTTTTGCAACACACTTGAATGATAATTTTGCAGGATAGAGTATTCTCGACTGGTCGTTTTTGTCTTCTGGTGTTTTGAGTACATCGCCCCACTCTTTCCTGGACTGGGGGGGTCTCTGAGAAGCCTGGCGGCGGCACCTCCAGAGGGTTTGTTTTCTTCTCTCCGGCACCGTGAGCAGTGCTCTGTCGTTGACGTGTGTGGTTATCCTGTGACGTGGGTGGGGTGTTTCTCTTTCCATCTGGAAATTACCGTGTTCTCTCTTCTGAAACCTCCGCGGTTACTCTTCCTAACGCGTGAAGCTCTGTCTACTAGCCCTGTAGGTTGGTATCCTGCTCCTCCTCGCCCTTCTCCCTTCTAGGCCACGTGTCAGCCTTGTCTTTACTCTTCTCACACTGCCTGGTGTTTCTCGTCGGGTCCTTCATTTCCCCGCAGTCTCTCCTCTGCCATGACGGTCGCCTCTGTGACCTTGTCTTCCTTTCTGGGAATCCTTCCTCTGCCAGATGAGTCTGTCCATGGAGCTTTCCATGCTCGTCTTCAACTCCTTGTCCCTGTCATCTCTCGCATTTCTGGTGGGACTTGCTCCATGGCCTCAGCCTCCTTGGTGTGTTCCCTTTGGTCTGTCCTCCTTTTCCGAGGTCTCCCAGGTGTCTCTGGGTGGTGGCCTGCCTCTCAGTCAGCCTTTTTGTAACTCTTTTTAAACTCATTCTCCGTTAGGTTGTCTCCATTCGTATGGATGGACTTTCCCTCCTTTGAGCTCTGGTGTGATCTTGTTTGGGACCATTCATTTTCAGGGAGGGTGACTTACCCGGCATGGTTTTCTTCTTCACCCGAATGAGCTCCACGACTTTCCGTTTCTCTGCGTCAGACTCTCTCCTGCCTGTGTGCTCAAGAGACCTGCGTGGTGGTGCTCGGGGCTCCACTGGCCAGGACGCGCCTCGCCCGCTGCTGCTGCGTCCCGGGCGGTGCCCGCAGACTGCTCCGCTCTCCAGACCAGGAGCTGCATCCGCGGCCCCCTGGGCCCGGGGCTCCCCGGGGACCCCACGTGCGCTCCAGCACCTCCGGGTCTGAGGGTGTGGGTCAGTGGCCCCCAGGTCCTGAGGTCCAGCAGGCGCTGACTCTGGCCGGAGCAGAGCAGGGCAGGCGCTGGTTCTGGAATGTGCCATGGCAGGGTCAGCCATCACTGGTCCCTGGGTCTGCAGGACCTGAAGGCTAGTGTGTGCTGGTTCCGTCCAGAGCAGAGCTGGGGACAGGTGGCCTATGGTTCGTGAAGCCTGCTTGGTCCTGGGGGGCAGCAGGGTAGGACAGGTGCTCCCATCTCTCTTGGGTTTCTTGAGACCCACGAGCCACAGAGAACATAAACCTCCTCACTTCCACTCACCATCTTTCTCTTGGCACTGAGTAGAGCTGGGTGCAGTTCGAGGAAGAAGGCGATGCCCTGGGAGAGGTGACGAGCCTTCCCAAGCACAGACCATCTCAGTTACACCTCCGGCTGTCACACGGCTGCCACCTTTTCCCCGGGTTTCAGCTTGTCCAGGTCAGAGCAGCCCCATCGTGCTGAGCAGAGGCCTCAGAACACACCAGGTCCCTGGGAGCTGCCGGGCGTGGGAAGAGTGATGTCTCCAATGTCAGGAACAGACACAGGTCCAGGGAGAGGCGCTCAGAAGTGCCTTCAGTTCCTGTTAAGAGAAGAATGTTTGAAACATGCCTTAACCTAAACAGAGGCCTCGCGAGGTTTCTAGCTGTGGAATAAAGGCCAGAACTATATAATAAATTCTAGATAAATCTATGTAAAAACTTTGTCTCAATGTCAAAACATCACATGAAAGATTAAAAAATGAGGACAAGTTCTCACTGCAGCTCCTAACTCCAGCGTCAGCAGGTGGGGAGCATTCGCAACTCGTGCTAATTCAAGAGTAACCTGTTTAATATACTAGGTGCCCCCTCACTGATGCAGACAAGAAATGGAAACATTCACAACAGAAAACCAGCGGGGCACGCGGGGTGGGAGGATCAGGAGAGGCCGGAGCCCGGTCTTTGACTGTGACGCAGGAGGCGTGCTGGGCTCAGTCGAGGCCCTGGGCTGTCACGAGGGAGTGAGGGGCCACGGCGATACAGACAACAGGGCTGGGTGTCCACACCCGACCTTTCAGAGCTCTGTTTGGTTAGGTGCTCAAATCAAATCACTGTGCCACTTGGAAGAAAGTATCACTTCCACTGGGAGAGGTGACCTGGAGAGCTTCCAGCTCGAGAGAAGCGGACTCGTGAACGAAATGCGTCCCCATGTGCTGGACTCCTGTAGGGAGAGAGGAACGACTGTTTATAAAAGGATGAACGTTTGACACTTCTGCTGCGTGTAAGTACAGAGCTTCAAGATTTACAGGATTACAGAACAGGAAACACCAGAATTCTCGATTAGAGAAAAACAGTGAAATTCAGCCACAAGTTCAAGCTGTCTGGGACGCCCTTCGTTAACCCAAGTCGACAACTCAAGTCGCTTATGCTACATCACGTAGAATCCAAGGTGAAAGCTGTTCTCTCAAAAGTCCAGAAAAGGGAGTTTCGGTGGGGAACCTCCTCCTGAAAAGTAATTTAAATCTGGAAGAGTCGATGCTGCGCTTTCCTGTGAACGTGGTGGCCACCAACAAATGTCGCTGAAACGATAGCGTGTAGGCACAGTCCCTCAGCTGGTCTGGAAGAGCAAAGGGAAAACAGATGACAGCAGAATTCGCCAGCCGAAGCACTAGGCTTTGTCACCCAACACAGCAGGACACTGGTCCACCCACTTGCTGCTCTAGAAGATCGACTGCAGATCATCGGGACAAGTGGTGGCAGCAGCAAGGAGAAGACAGCATGTGCCAGGAATAAGGTGTGGCGGGAAGGGTGCCCACAGAGGAGGGTGGCCTAATGAAACTCCGCCATCGCCCTCTGAAATGCCCCCTGGCAAGACGGTCGAGATGACGGTGGAGAAAAGGGTCTCTGGGTGGTGGAGGTGGCGGAGGGGCTGGAGGGAGAGGAGGGCGCGGGGAGGCGGTGGCGGAGGAGGAGCGTTCCAAGGAGGTGGAGAATGTGGCGGGGGCTGCAGCGGACGGGGTTATGGGGATGGCGGTGGATACGGAAGGTATTAAAAATGACAAATCTCAGATGTCAGTGCTCCTTGACTGGTAAAATAGGCATCTTGTTCTAAGTAACGTGCTTGAGGACACAATGTCATCTCTGAGATAAACACCACGTTAGACTCTGATGATTTAACTCTTGAACTGGGTTAATACAGAAGAACGCTGTCTTATTCGGAACAATTTGCTCTCCTTAACAAAAGGAGGGTTTTCCCCATATTCTGTGTGTACTTGAGCCTGCTCCGTCCTTTTAAAAAGCAAAAAATGAGCAAAACATTTTTTTGATTTAAATATTTGTTATCATCAGACTTAGAAAATGGAAAATACTTACTTTCATGATTGAATTTCTATAGTTACCTAAAAAGAAAACTAGATAAAGGGCTTGAGTGGATGCTCTACTCCCAGAAGAAATATGGTAAATCATTAAATATACCAAGATGTCTAGTCCTACCACTCATCAAAGAAACAAATGAAACTCTCTCACATATCAGAATATAGAATCATGAAATAAAAAGCATTTAACCCAGAAATTCTACCACATCCTATTTATATTAGGGAAATTAGCATTACTGTGGGGGAAATTTTATGTGAAGGATGAAATCTAAAGGAGAAATTTCCTAATAAAAATAATTATAGAAACAACCTGAATGTTCCAGAGATTTATTACTTAAGACATGTCATCAAGGAAATAGAATGCCAGGCATTGCAATACTGACCAGAGCTGTATTTATTGATTTGCAGGATTGGTCGCAGCCATTCCGATAAGGAAGCATTCTCTCACAACAGGCTGCCATTTAGTGAGGACGCGATGGCTAGGGACTCACAAGACAGGAGACCTGGAACAGACCCCTGCACACACACAGGGAAGAGTCTGCTCGCAGGGAGCAGGGGGCCCTTCATGGCCAAAGACAGGCCTCGGAAGACAGCGAGCCTGCAGACGCCTTGCCCTCAGATGTTAGCCTTCAGCTCTGCGAAAAGGGAATTTCTCTTGGTTAAACCACCCAGTCCGAGGTACTGCACGATGGCAGCCCTAGCAAGATGGGACACGTGCAGTGCCTCCGATATACCAGGAGATTTTAAGTGTTTCCTCTCCCCAAAGGCCATCCTGGGCGTGCAGGAGCGGCTGAGAGTTGCAGAAGATGATTGTTGACCAAAGAGACGAAGGCTTTCTCCATGCAGCTGTGAGTGAAGGCTTAAGGCTTAAGAAGCTATCGGAAATTCAAGCTGTCTGAGCCCATGTGGTTTGTCCAGAGAAACCGGGGTGCCTGAGCTTCTCGCTCCGTCTCCGTCTGTCGCTCTGTCTCTCGCAAGACAGGAGAAGGAAGGGAGAAAGAACACATGCAAATAAGTTGATCTAAAACATATGAGACCAGAAGAAGGCCTAAAAAAAGATAAAGAGATAGGAAGGAAGGGAGAGGATAAACTAGAATTTTAAGGAAGGAAGAACAGGAGGAAACATATTTATTACTTTATTTTAGTGGTTATTCCCAGACCAGGAACAAGACAAAACTGAGTATCTGGGAGCAAGCCAAAGATTGATATCATGTGTTAAGTGTGGAAAGGGGGCCTGAGGTATGGGAGAGAGAGGAAGGGATTACAAAGCAAACAGCAGATGTAGGTTTCTTAAATGGAGAGTAGTGGTTACAGATAAATTACCTTTTCGACTGACATCTTCCAAAGCTACATTCTTTTTAAAAAAATTTTTTTCAAAATTATTTGTCTGCTTTTTAAAATTTACATGCATTTCAAAATAGGTAAAATTGAACAGTACGGTGGATATATGGATAATCATTATATTATCATTTTACATATATGCTTATATATTATATACCATACATATTTGTTTTATTATTTCACATCACTATGCGATTTTTAGGATATTGAATTCACAACTCAGTGTGTATGCATTTCACACCACACCCACCACCAGAGTTCTAGTTTCCTTTACCACTCCTTATTTTTTTTGTTTTGATTTTTGTTATGATTTCTTTAGGCCAAGAAAATAGCGTAATGTATCACATTAAATGCTTATTTCAAAAGAAACTCACTATATGTAATGGATATCTCTAAGACAATTAAACTTTAAACTTAATATAGTAGAATGCATAAAAATTCATAATGAAAGCTTGAGTTACGATTCCTTAATTTAGAAAAGTTAAAAACTGGAATTATCAAGAAGGATAAGGTAACTAAAAAGAAAAAAACTCAACATCATGAAAGTAAAATTCAAAACTTTTGGATATTGTTAACTTTCCAAATGAAATGATATCACTAACAATAAAATAAACAGTATAAAATATTAAGCATGCGAGTTTTAGGCATAAAAGATTGATGTGAACTTTGGCTCTGACACTTGTGTGCTGTATAACCTTAGGCAGATGTCTTAGCCTCAGTTTTCTCATCTATAAAATGGGGATAATAAAATCTACATCATAGGCTTATCTTAAATAAGATAATATATGCCAAGTTATTAAATAAGCCCCACAGAACAATCCAAAGCAAAGATATTGAAGAGGTAATAGAAAGTCTCCCCTGAAAATAAAAGCTCAGGACCAGATGGCTTCTCCAACAAGCTTCGCCAAACCTTCAAAGAATCCACACCTACTCCTCCCAAACTCTTGCAAAACACTGAAGAACAGGGAACACTCCCAGCACTCTCCATGAGGCCAACATCGCACTGATACCAAAAGCTGACAAAGGCATCACCAAGAGAGAAAGAATTACAGATCAATATCTCTAAAGAATATAGAAGAATAGGTCTAATAGACCTGTTTTTATGCTTTTTAATCCATTCAGTCACTCTGCGTCATTTGACTGGTGAGTTCAATCCATTAACGTTTAGGGTGATCATTGACAGATAAGTGCTTAGTGTCATTTTATAATTTGTCTTTTGTCTATTGCTCCAGATGATGACTTTATTTTTAGGTTGGATGGGTGCAGTTATGTTTTGATTAATTTCCCCTTTTGTTTTTTTGCTTTCTCCTAGGGATGTGTTTCAAGGTTACCCTGAAGTTAGCATTCACAGTTCTATGTTTACTACCTAATTTTATTTGAAAGCATATTGATTCTTCTACCTAACTATCCACATTTTTGTTCTCTTCTCTTCCTCGCCACTTTTCTCTCTCTTCCTCTGGGACCCCTATAATGTGAATATTGTTCCTTTTGATGTTATCCCAGAGGTCTCGAATGCTGTCTTTAATTCTTTGAATTTTTTAAATCTCTTTGCTGGTTTGCTTGATTGAGTTTCTCTGTCCTATATTGCAGATCACTGATTCCACTGGAAGCTTTAACCATCCTAATGTTAAGCCCCTCTACTGAGTTATTTAATTCAGCCATCGTGTCTCTTACCTGTTTGATGTCTTGTTTTAATTCCTCTCTTTGCTTCCTGACATTCTCATTTACTGCCTCTGCTGATTTCTGGATTCCCATGAGTATGTTAATCACCGTTACCCTAAATTCTTCTTCAGGCAATTGACATATGTCTGCTGTATTCAGATTTTCCCCTGGATTTTGATTGGATCCATCGTTTCACAGATGTTTCTCCAGCCTTTGCTCTGTTTAGCAAATTAGCTAAATTCATGTAGCAGAATGTTTCAGCATTCTGTTTGTATTTCTGAGGGTTCAGTTTCCCTGGCGGTTGCATAGGTTTGACTTGCCCGGGATTGGCAATCAGGCCGCAGAGTCACCTCTACCCACAAGGTGATGCTAGCAGGTAGCGCTGAGGTTTGGGACTGCCTTCTCACTGTAATCCAGTGGGGCATCCAATGGGCAGGTTTCTGGTGGGGGGATATGCGTTGAGCGGGATTTCCACTCGGTGGACCCCAGGGTCTGGAACAAAATGGTTGTGGGAGGGGTTTGAGATCGTTGGTTGATTTCTGCTTATGGCTGCACCCAGTGCAATTTCACCGCACGTGCTCCAGCTCAGCTCTGGGTGTGCTGACTCTCCTTTCACTTCCTTCCAAGTCGGCCCTCCATGGTTCCTCATCTGTGCTCCACTGGGCTCACCTCTCGCTGTCTCCACAGCTGGTCCTGAAATCCCTAACTTCCACCCCACTGTGCGTCGGGAGACCCCTGAGCTCCAGCCCAAATTCAAATCAGTGACTCCGCTGAGAACCACACCAGGTGCCCTCACCCACCGTTAATCGTCAGCTGTCTGTGTCCAGCTGAAGTGCTGGTTGTTTCTTGGTGTTTATCTCAGGAAAATAGGTGATTTGGGGTTTTTTTCGGTGTCTGTGGGGAGCGACCCAAAAGTGCGTCCTATTGAGTCATCATCCGGAAGTCCAACTCCCAAGTTACATTCTTTTCGAGACTAGCCAAATACCATTTCTGTATTAGGAAAAGGGTAGAAGCCCAGGGGCGGCAGATGGCATCTTAGATTAAGGGATGACCTAAAGAGTGAATTTCTTGAGGTACGCCTGGATTGCAATAAACTTCCTTCTTACTAATATTTTTGCTGCATCCCTTAAATTATGGAAATTAGTGTCTTCATTCTCATTTGTCTACAGGTACATTTGTCTCCTTTGATTTCCTCTTTTGCACAAGAGTCATTCAGAAGAATGTTGTTTAGCCTTCAAATATTTTGAAATTGTCTAGCTTTCTTTTTGTGGTTAATTTCTGGTTTCAAGCCATTGTGATAAGATGCTTGATATGATTTCAATCTTTGTAAATTTTTGAGACAAATTTTATGTCCCCAAAACATTTATCCTTGAGAATGTTCCATTCCGACTTGAGAAGAAAGTGAATTCTGCAGTCATGGGATGAAGTGTTTGGTATATATGTACTAGACCTAGCTGTTCAAATTTGTCAGTTAAAGCTGTTGATTCCTGTTAATTTTCTGCCCGACAGGTCTGTCCATTTTTGTAAGTGGGGTGTTAATATCTACTATTATTGTAATGCTTTCAATATCTATTTCTGTTAATACTTGCTTTACATATTTTGCTGCTCCTTTATTTGGTTCATAAATGTTATTGTGTCTTCTTGCTGAATTCACCCCTTACTCTTTATATCATTGTCTTTTGTTAGCCTCTTTAGTTGGAAGTCTATTTTATCTGATAGAAGTCTGCTTTTATTTTATTTGGCTCCCGTTCAACCATAGGATTGTCTTTCAAACACTGACTTTGACTTATATTTTGAAACAATGTGAGTACTGAATGCAGCAGAAAGTTGGGTTATGTTTTCTAATCCATTCGACCATGGTGTGACTTTTTATTGTTGAGTTCAATCCATTAACATTTAGGGTGATTATTATTGATTTGTGGTTGTCTACTCCCATTGTTCATTCTTTTCTGACTTGTGGACAGCACTTTTGCACTGTTCATTGTCTTCTTACGTCAACTGAAAGCTGTTATGCTGTGATGGGTTTTGTATTTTAACTTGTTTGCTTTTCCCCTGGAGATATGTTTTGAGGTTCCCATGAGGTTTACATTAATGTTTCTATGCTTATTTCCTATTTTACCTAAAATCAAATTAGTCTTGAGCTCATTCTAACCATCTACATATTGATTCTCCTCATCCCAGCTTTTTATATTTTGATGTCTTGCTGCTTTTAAGTGAGGTTTCTTTACACTACAGGACTTCCTTGCATATTTTTGTAAAGCTGGTTTTGTGGTGCTGAAGGCCATTAAAGTTTGCTTATCTGAAAAGCTTTTTATTCTAAGTCATCATCTAGCAGGGTAGAGTATCCTTAGTTGGAAATCCTTTTCTTTCAGCATTTTGAAGTTAAAATGCCATTCCCTTCTGCCCTGTAGAGTTTCAGTTGAGAAATCCGCTGATGATCTTAAGGTGGCTTCTTTGGAACTTGTTTTTCCCTACCTGCTTTTAAGATGCTGTCCTTATCTTATATTTTTGACATTTTAATGATGGTGTTCCTTGGTGTAGGTCTGTTTGGATTTTTATTGTCTGAAATCTTTGAGCTTCTTGTCAATGAAGGATCTGCTTCATTGTTCAGGTTGAGAAAACTCTCAACTATTACTTCTTCAAATATAGTTTCTTCCCCCTTTTCTCTTTTTCCTTGTGGGACCCCGAAGATGTGAACCATGTTTCTCTGTATTTAGTCTCATAAGTCTGATATGCCATCTTCATTTCATTTTATTCCTTTTTCTCTTCGCTGGTCTGCTTGAGTGCATATTCACTGCCCTCATTCCTAGCTCAGTGATTCCACTGGAGGCTCACTCCACCCGACTGTTGGAACACTCTCTTGATTCTGTGGTTCATCTCTTATGTTCTTTAGCTTGCTGACTTCTCTTTGAGCTGCCTCATCTCTTCTCTTCCTTTGTTGTGGCTCTCGTTGTGTCCCTCCATTGTTTTCCTGATGTCAGGGAGTATGAATGTCACTGTTGCTTTAAAGTATTCCTCATGCAGTTCACTTAATCTACTGTATTTAGATTTTTTTCCTTGGCATTTTGTTTAGATCCTTCATCTTGCATAAATGTGTCCACGTCTTTGATTTGTTTGGCATTTGGTGCTTATGTCTATGGGTTAGTCTTCCCTGAAATAAATGCCTTGTGTTAGGGAATCAAATTGTTGAGACTAGATCTGAATCTTGTTTTGACAGCAGAATTTTTTCAGTTGTGTGCTATCTGCGTGGGTCAGATTTGTTGAAGTTCTATGGCGTGCTCTATGTTAGGACCTGAGAGTCTAAACTACAGGATTACAGTTTGCACAGGGATGCAACATGGGGGATGTCCCCTGGTGTCATAAATCTGAATGGTAAATTCCCCAGGCGGGACCTAACATGTGCAGGCCCACCTTCAGCTAGAGAGCTGCAGTTCAAAATTAGTTCACAGAGCACAGCTATATGGTAACTGTTGTTTGCCCCTCATTTGTGGGGTGCTGTGAGTCCTCCAGAGAAGCTGCAGTCCCAGTACCTTTTACCAGGAGGAGCGGTGACCACACCCTTATCCCTGGGGGTGGAATTTCAGGAGGACTGGTCAAGGTCACCAGAATGCTATTGGAAGAGAGGGCAGGCACTTCCCCCAGGGTCTCTTCAATATAGGTGGCCTTCTGAGCTGACTCCTCTCAGGACCTTCATTTGTTCCTGGGCGAGAGGTCACCTCCCCTGGCTCCAGGAGTGCTCACTGCTGCTGAGTGAGTCCTTTAACTCCAGGGCGTGTCATCTCTGCTTGGCTCATCCCCTGATCTAGACACTCTAAACAGCGATGTGGAACCAGAAGAGATTTGCTTCTGCAACCTTCTCTGGAAGGGTATGTTTCCTAGGTCTGTGTGGATGCAGTTCCTATTTCTTTTTACAGATTATGGTAACTAAATGTTTTCTCTTGTTCTGTGGAGATGGGGAGTCTGAGATCTTAAAACTTTGGCATTTTAAAACCACCTCCATTCTGTTTTTGATTCAGACATCTTTCTGAAAATATCCTGCCCTAGAAGCAGTTAAAGGGAATGAACTAGGTTGCTTCCAGGGGTACAAAGGAGATGAGGAAGAAATGAGGCTGGAGAGGGGCCTCAGGAATGAAGCTTGGGCCACCCTCGGACTCAGCTTCAGGAAATGTCATGAGACAGACTTGGGGAGACAGAAAAGAAATGGTGGGGCGGGGTGCTCCAGGCCTCACTGGACCTGCCTGCAGCCTCAGTGTGAAGTTTAGAAGCTTCACATAAGGCCCGGCCCATGCCCTACATGAGACCCTTACCAATAAGGAGCCAACCCTTCAGGAGCATTAACTTTCATAAAGAGACACGTGTCTAGGGGCTTTGCCAGCCTGCTTCACCCCAAGGCCAGGCAAGAATCCTCACTCTCTCATAGCTTTAACAAACCTGCTTCATGCCTGTATATTCCTGTGCCTGCCCGATCAGGGGTGTGTGTTTGCTGAATGCAGGAAAGGATAAAAAGCAGGAAGGGAGGTGCAAGAATCCAAGATGGGAGCAGGAAGGGAGTTTAGAGCCTGTCTCCTCAGAGGTGCTGCTCAGACCCACAGCACTGGCATCACCTTGGTCAGCCAGATAGTGCAGGCTGTTGAGTCCTCAAAGAGGAGAATCACATCATGAAGCAGATCTCCCAGGGATTAAAAAGCACAGTAATGTGGTCCTGTTTTTGATCATTATTCCTTCTCACCCATTGGTGATGCTGATGGGAGTGGGAGAAATCCTCCTTTCACAAAGGACAAAACTGAGTGGTAGGGGTGCAGGGGGAGGGAACCCAACGGCCAGCGCTCTCACCCACCACATCCAGGGTGATTTAGTGGACTCACCTGCCTGCCATTCAATCCAGTGGCTCCGCTGAGAGCTGACAGATCTGGAATGCTGCTCCCACTGCCCCTCCAGACTGTGACTCTGGCCCACGGCCAGTATGTGAAGAAAACAGAAATAATTCCCACAATGATCTTAAACTAAAGATCATGCAAAATAAGCACACGGGGAACAGGGACAACTTCACATTCTGGTGCGAGATAAAGACATTAAGGATTTCTCTTAAAAAAAAAACAAAACGATTCATTTCTCTTGGTTATAAAAGCATTGTGCCATTGGAGACAATTTAGAAATTAAAAGAAAAAGCTCAAAGAAGGAAGTTTTCATACTGTCAAAGATCAAAAGTGACTTGTTAAGTTTTGGTATCAATCTTCATTCTCTTTGTATGCATCGCAATCTAATGGTATCTATTTAAATTTTGGGAATCACACCAAGTTATGCATTTGTAACCTGCACTATTTCATTTCATGATACATAACAATTCATAGATCCTTTGCTTCTTTCATGTCCCATCTCTTACCTCTTCAGTTTTCCAGATTTCTTCTGATCTTCCATGCTCTCAACCAGCCCTGTCTCACATTGTGAGGTTAGTTTCCGTTCTGCTGGTTCTCAAAAGGAAAACGCATCGTATCGTCATATAGCTTTAGTGTATGTATCATGATGAATCCCCTGCCTCAACACCATCCCGCTGTTGAGCTTTTTTCTTAATTCCACTTTCCCACTAGATCCTTGGGAAAAAGTCGTTTTCCTTTATGTGCCATTTTCTTAGGACTAGTCTTTTCAGGGAAAAAGTGAGGGCACATATTGTAAACAACTTTAAGAAGTTAGATAAACACCATCAAATTTCTTTCCATAAAAAATGTGTTCCAATGTAAACATCCTTCTGTATTCTACCTCCAGTCTATGGCTCCACTTTCCTTTGGATATTAGAAAGCAAAGAATAGTTTTTACCATCCCAGCATCATCTGTTTATGCATCTCTTTGTATTGTCAGTTAGTTGAACTTTTTTTCCAGTTGTATTCATCATTTTTATTTGAGTCCACGCATGTGTATGTGAAAGGATACTGTATTTTCTATATCATTAATTTTTAGGATAAATTTCTTCCTCCCCTTCAATGCATAGAAACTGTCTATGTTATGGTATTGTTCTTGCAGAGGCATGAAAGCAAAATCCCCTACCTCTCTCAGGTTCTTCTAAGGCTGATCACGCATCACAGTTACGTAGGAAAGGAATAGTGGGAAAAAGGACAAGGTCTAATGACACACATATTGAGAATCAACACAGATGCGAACTCCAAGGTAAAGGGAGAGACCAAGTCTGGCAGCCTGTGCCGAGGAGTGAGGGAAGGGACTGGGCATCAGGCTGAGAGAGCGGGATGATTCCATGTAACAAAACCTTGACTCGGGGTGTTTGTCCAGTGCTAAGTAGGTATCTCTGACGAAGAGATTATTTCTGGAGACAATCACCTGCCTAAGTCTACAGTGAAGTAACAAGACTTCTCTTGAGACCCGCAGAGCTCATTTAACATTTTGCTCTATACACCTCAGTGGCACGAAGCGACCGAAACCTGCCCTGGGCATCTTGGAAAGGGCCCGTCTGAACATTTTTAGGGAGACCAGTCCTACAGTCCCCAAATTTGGTTATGGCTTTTTAAATTTAGTTTGCAGACTAATAACTTTCACATATTCAAATGCATCCCTTTTCTTTTATTCTTAGAATAATATGAATATTGTTTGCTTAGCTTGTCTCTCTCCAAGCGATGACAAGAGCCGCTGATGCTGCTCTTTGATGCATGGTCCAGTGTTAACTTAGATAAACTGATGTGCTCACACTACCATCAAGATGCCTTATCTTCCAGAAAATGGGGAAGGGCTCGTGTTCTAACAAGCAAGCCTGTTAGCTTCATCCAGTTCTTACATTGCATTTTCTGTCTCAGATCATTGTCACTGTTTTTTTCATCTCCCTGAAATTCGTTCCTGCCCTCATTTAGATTCTAAACACTCTGCAAAACAGCCAAAAGTGACCTATCATCAATGCCTTCCAGACATTCTTTGCAGAAGTTAAGTACACTATCACTTTGGCCCTTGACGGCTGACTCACACTGAACTCTGCTGAGTAAATTCAACAAAGAGGTCATGAGACAGATGACTCTCACATGGCCACGTTATGTCTGTCTCCATAAGCAAACCAGAATCAAAACACTCTCCTGACTGGCAAACTAAGTTCCACCGCCAAGGTCCAGCCGTTGACTGCTGTGGGCCGTTACTCTGCTTTGTCTCTTCCGTTCCACCTACGAGGGAGACCATCCCATATCCATCTCTCTTATTTTGATGAAAAATGGAAAGTCTCAGTTTACATTTTAACAAGTTTGTCATCGATTTATTTCAGCAACTTTTAAGACATTCTGTTAATGAACTGATGAAGGTAGACTGTCGTGCTGTCAATGGCTTTTCCCGCGTCCACGCTGACCTGCACACAGGCTGCTCGTCACCGGGCACTGAATCCACCCCTTCTCCTCCCTCGCCTTCTTTTCGTTACAGATTGTTCTCCTGGGCAGCCTCTTGGTTTTGGCCACCTTCTCGACTTTATGCAATGCCCACTGCGATATCTTATTACTAGAGAAAAGTTTAGAGGATTCATCGGATGGTGAGTCCTGATTTTCTGTTTGTTACTTTATTGGTGTCTATCAGATGGAAGCTATTGGCAGAAGGCCTCGGAAAGCATGTGAGGTGGAGAGTGATGGTGGAAATAGAAAAGGAGACAAATCTGGACATCAATTTGCGATTTCGATCAGGCAGTGGTTTCCCGCCCTCACTGTGCGAGAATGTCCAGGAGAGATTTTGAAACTCACCCTTGCTCAGGCCCCATCCCAAACCTGCTAATTCTGAATCTCTAAGTAAAATCTGCATATTAAAGCCTTATTGATTGGCTCCTATATGCAGCCAAGATGGAAAGCATTCAATATTCCAAAGCAGTATGTCTCAGCCTTTAATGTGAGTGCAAACCCAACAGGACCTGGTTGAACACAGGCTGTGATTCTGTGGGTCTGGGCGGAGAGAGGAGCATGTCTGTCCACCAGGGTCCCGGGAGGCTGGTGCTGCTGGGCCTCCAAGCCCCGCTGGCCCTGCGGACCTAACTAAGAAGTTGGTTGAATATTTCTATCATTCGAGAACTTTCTAAAATATGTCAGGCTAGGCCCTATGACAGAAATTCCAATTTCACTATTCTGAGATGGGGTCAAACATAGATTTTTTTTCCCAAAGAATCCAAAGTGACTCACATGTACATTTGAGCTTGAGAATCACCTATTTTAAAGCAAGGAAAGTGGAGCACCAGGCATTTTACAGAGAAAATTCCACAAAATCAGAGAAGAGTATCGCCAAGTGCCTCTAGTTTCCTAAGCCCTCTCTGATTAAAGAGGAGGGCCTGGCTTCATTTGGAAATGTCTGTTGTAAAATTAAAGCTGAAAAGAATGAAGTTTGCGATAAGAAAGCATGGTCAGTGGCGTGGATGGCCGATGCCAGAATCTGGCTGTGAGAGGACACGGAGGCTCTTTCCTTCACACAGTTGAGGTGGTGAAAGCCTTCCTCCTGGAGGGGTGTGGTCCGGTGTCCTGCAGCCTTGCTGGACACACGACTTGTAAGCCCGCTGAGGCTGATCCTGCTTTCTTTCCGTCAGTGTGCAAGGATGAGGATGGAGTCGGCCACCTGCTGAACTCGACGTGGGAAAGGTCCTGCCAGCAGTGCGTCTGCACGGAACGCAGCATCCAATGTTGCAGAACGTGAGTCCCCGACGCCCGGCCCGGCCTGGGGGGGCACCGCTGGGAGAAGTTCATCCTCTTTCTAAATCCCAGCCAGAGGTGGTTTGTCTGCCGGGCTTCCCTCTTGAAAGCACTGCGCTCAAACCCACACTACTACACACTACAGCATTTAACACTGAGTCGCTGTGGGTGTGAAGCAGCGGCACTGAGTGCGTTTCTGGTCGACCAGCGGTCCCAGCCGCCTCCAGACCCAGACGCCACAGCCGGCCGGCCCGCTCCGTCCCTCTGCCCCGCGGTCTCTGGCGAATGACCATCTGCAATTTGTCTCTATAAACTTGATGGCCTTCGGCACCTCAAATAAGTAAAATTGTCTCGTTTTCGTCCTTGTGTGATGGGCAGATTTCAGAATATTGTCTGTAAGGATCATCGACTGTAATGTGTCTAAGCATTTTCTTTTCGTCCCTTTAAAAATGACTAATGGTCATGTATATATATACGTAAACATATATACATGTCTGTGTGTATATATATCTGTCTGCTATCGTTTCTCGATTCAATCTTGATGGAGACTTGAGACGCTTCCCTTAGTCCCACGGGAGTTGTTTTTGGACCAGGACAGATGTCTGTCCCACGAAGCCCTGTGCCCAGAAGGGCTGCTGGCGACAGGGAGGGTGGCAGGGCCTGGGGCTGCTCTAGACTCCGTCACCGTCACTCCGTCCTGGTCTGTGACAAGTCCCAAGACGGGGGCTCTGAGCCAGGAGGGGAGGCGGCGGCGCAGCGGTGAGGGGTGACCTGAGGGTCCCGTCTCCGTCCTGTGATGCTTCCCGCTCACGCTTAACTCAGGTCAGACCACCGTGGGCAGGTGTTTTGCTCCATTTGGCTGTGGACGCCTGAGATCTAGCCTGGGGCCAGGAACGGGGGGACCTCGGTGCTGCCCGAGCGTCCTGTCTGATGGGCATCATGTCCCTACGAGCCACCCTCTCCCCCTCCACCCACATCTCTGACGCTTTCCTGTCTGCCTTAGATTTAGTGTTTTGTAAGAACAAAGGTGACTTTGATGAGAAAATTGGCATAATGTTGAATTTTCTAAAATGCCCAGGTCACAGTCTTCCCCTCGAAGTTTCCTCGAACACAAATTCCTGGGCCCACTCGAGAATTTGCTGAAATTTGCTGAATGGAATCTCTAGGAGCTAAGGAATCGGATTCCGAGGGAGTCAGTGAGCACCTGACTAAGCCCCAGCACCCTCGTGCTGCAGAGTCTGTGTCTACTTAGTGAGCCTGTCCCAGGTCCACTGTTCTCAGCTTCGCTGGGGTGCTCCAGGCTTCTGAAGGGGGTCATTTGGGGTTGCCAGTCGGGAGGGACTTTGACAGCAGGAGTGTTGTCTGCTCCAGGCAACAGGCGGCCTTGGGGAAACTGGGCAGAGTATGTCTTCCAACAGGCCTCCTCTTGTCTCAATGACAGGGCTCTTCTGCCTGTGTTTCATGACAAATCCTGCGACATGACCTTCGACGACCAGACCTGCAAGTACACCGTGTTCAAAGTGGAGAACCCGGGAGAGACCTGTGAAGTCAGCATCTGGGTTCCACTCCTGCCTCCTCGTCGGACCAGGAAGCCAGCAGGACGGCCCCGGCCACGCCGCCCCCGGCCACGCCGCCCCCGGCCACGCCGGCCCCGGCCCACACGGTCCCAGCCACCACGGTCCCGGCCAAGTCGCCGCCCTGTGCCCTCTAGTCCCCTGAGTTTCACTGACCCTTCTCTTCAATAAACACAAATTTTGAGCAAAGGCTAGAATCCTCAGTATTTTTAAGAAAACTCACAGACCAGGCCTTTGCGTCATGGCTTCTGATACCCTGTGATCGGGCAGCACTTCTCATCAATAAAAATGTTTTGAGCAAACAGTTGTACGTGCATCTTTGTTAGGTACTGATAAAAAGCACGCTCTAAAGTTTGCAAGTCTTTAAGAGATGCGACAAAGCCAAGTGAAAAAGAGTTAGAGCATGATCCCAGGACTCCCGCAGACTTGTCACCCGCCTCGGGGACACTCCCGCTTCTGCTGCGCTGACATGTCCACCCTTCATGGCCCGTGTCCCATACCTGGGGCCCCATTAACGCCATGGATGGTCTTGCTGCTGTCAGACCCTGTTTCTCTGAGGTGTCCCCGAGTGTCCCCTCCCTCGTCTCAGGCATGTCCCCCCACCTCCGTGTCCCCTGAGTGACCCGGGGAGGCAGGCGACCCCAGGAGGGGCCTCGGGACCACAGGCGCTGGGCGGTCAGAGGGGCTGTGCTGGGATCGGCGGGTCTGGGGCTGCAGGAGCACAGTCTGCTGACACCGCAGACACCCCGGCAGGGACGCCTGCAGACGGATGACTGTGGACGGCCTCCGTGGCTGTTGTCGTGAACTCTGGGGGGTTATTGTTACCACTGTCCTCACAACTGCCCCAGGCCTCAGAGAAAGGTCACACGGCCCCGCAGGACATCGGCCATCCGCGCAGCTTGACTCCTGGCTGAGCTTCGTCGCAGCAGGTTCGAGGCTCTGCATCCGGTAGGGACTGGCTGTAGGCAGCACATCGACATTTTATTAAGAAATTATGATAAACAGATATCTATCATCTATAATTCAAATTTTTTCCATCTTATAACATTATCTTTTTCAATCTGAAATCGTTTTTACTTGATCGAAAGAGGATGCAAAAATAGTGCAAAGACCCTTATTCAGAGCTCAGACGTGGAAACATCCTCAAGGCACCTGGCGGGATGGCTGGGCAAAGTGCCCCTGTCTGGATCCTCAGTAGGGCCCTGTGCAGCTGTTAGAAAGAAAAAGCAGTGCGGCTTTTGAAAAACCCGGTGGGACTGCTGGGATCATGTTTAGTGAAATAAGTCCAAGAGAGAGACAGAGAATGCAAAGTGGTTTCACTCACTGTGGAATGTGATTAAATAAAATAAATGAATAGAAAACCTCAGTGAAACTCACAGGACACGAGACGGTGGTACCAGGGTCGTGGCAGAGGGACGCACTAGAACCCGGCTGGTTGCTACGGTGCAAATACTCAGTCTGAGATGACTTTCAGTGTCCGAAAATGAACGCAGGATTGTAAAATGAAGACACAATAAACATTTAATGTGCATATAATCTCACAGATTTTTAACGAATTTTCCCAAATGTTTCTATCTTACAAAAATTCAGTATCATCAAAACCAGGAAACAGATATCCGTGCAGTGTTATATCTAATCTGGAGACCTCACTCAAAACCCATCATTTGTCTCATGTTCTTGGATCAGAATTCAACCGAGACTTCAGAATATATTTGTCAGGTCTCCACCCATCTCTTTTCATCTTGGGTCACCCCATTATCTCTTGTTCACGAGCTTACTCTCTTGAAGAGTATTACCCAAGGTCTTTGTAGAATTCCCCTCACTTTGTTTTTGTGGGTTTCTTTATGATGAAGAACACAATGTAAGAAATTGTGTCAATAATACAATGTAGAAAAAGCCAAATAAGCAGAATATTTGGGGAAACCTGAGGGAACCCTGCCTTAGCTCATGAAACAGGCTCTAAATCCTTGACATTAAAGCAGTGAAGTGCTAACGCATGAACAGACACAGTGGATTAGAGCAGAAAAACCCAAAACAGACCCAAACACACTTGGAAGAATAATGTTTTGATAAAGGGAGCATCTCAAGCTTCTGGGGAAAAGAATGAAATTTTATGAAACTGGTGCTGAAATAACTGTGTAGCTCTTAGGAAAAAGATAAAGTAAAACCATATCTAAAGGTGACATAAAATGTTCTCCTACTTTTACAGTAATGTGAAAGGCTACAAAATTAATATACAAAAATCTATTGTACTGTTATATGCAAACTCTGATATGGAAGAGACCAAAATTAAGCAACCATCCCATTTACAATAGAAACAAAAATAATTAAATACCTTGGAATAAATTTAACAATGCAGGTGAAAGATAAGTACAATAAAAACTGCACGACATTATTTAAAGAAATAGAAGATGGAAAGATATTCTATGCTGATGATTGGGAGGAACTCACATTGTTAATACAAACCTCTCACCTAGAAAGCTATACAACTTAACAAATTCCCATTCAAATTTCACTGGCAATTTTCAAGGAAATATGCAAAGAATAAAATTTATATAGAATCCCAAAATATTCCAACTAGTCAAAGAAATCATGAGGAAAAGAAGAACAAAAGTAGAGATATGACAGTCCCGGATTTTGAACTATATTCAAAGCAAAAAGAATGAAAACAGTGTGGTACTGGAATAACAACACACACACAAATCAGTGGTATACACTGAGTCCCACAAATAAACTCACTCATATATGGTCAGATTCCGGTTGACTAGTTAACAAAGGAGCCAAAAGCATACAATGGAGAAAGGAAATTCTTTTCAGCAATAGAGTTAGGAAAACTAGGCAGGCACATGCGAAAGATGAAACTAAATCACTCTTTCACACACTATGCAAAACTTAATTAAGAAATGAATCAAGACTTGGGTGTATGACTTGAAACCATAAAATACATAGAATAAAATATAAGCAATGCAGTCCTTGATACTGGCTGTAGAGCTCAACTCTAGAGGCCAAGGAAACAAAATCAAAAGTAAACAACTGGGACTTCATCAAACTAAAAGTCTTCAGTGCTGGGCTCACATCCTGGGAACAGGGCTGGAGAAAGGAGCTCGTGAAAAATTGAGGACAAGAAACTAAGATAGAGTGATAGCGGGGTCAGGGGGTGATCAGCTTTCAGAAAACTGTTAAGCAGAGTATCTGACTCCTTACATATTTATTGTCATTACACAAGGAAGTTGTTTACAATCATTGTTTACATAGCACAGGTCACACCCAAAAGGTCTTAGCTGTCTGTGTGACATTTAAGTCTTCCCAGATCTCAGCAGGTCACCAGAAACCCTTCCAGCCAAGGTTTTCCTCGCTGGTGAGCACCTGGCATTCCAGGTGACAAGGTTTCTGTGTCACTGCCAAAGGCGTTGATTATCTAAACTAAGCTTTTCCCTTATTGTTCCCCACACGTCTGCATGTCAAAAAAAAACTATCAACAAAACGAGCAGACATTATAATCAATGGGAGAAGACATTTGCGCATCATACATCAGACAGGGTTACAATCCAAAATGTATCAGAAACTCATAAAACTCACCAACAGAAAAATGGACTGAAGAAATGAATAGCTGTTACCCTAAGATGTCCTACAGAGGGCCAACGAGCACATGAAAAAATGTTCCTCACTTCTTGTTTATAAGGATACGCAAATCAAAATAAAGCATAGAGTTAAATAAAGCATAGCAGTGAGGTGGCACCTTCCACCTGTCAGGACACTGTTACCAAAAGACTGGGAAGCAGTGCTGGTGAAGGGTGTGGAGAAAAGGGGACATTTTTACACTGTCGGTGGTGTGGTACATTGATACAAACCATTATGAAAAGTTGTGTGGAGAGTCGTCTATGAATTGGGAAGAGAAATCCCATATGTTTCCATTATTCCATCTTAGTATTTACCAAAAAGCACAGAAGTGCCAATGTGAAGAGGTGTCCACCCCCATGTTTATTGCAGCGCCATTTATAGCAGCCATGAAAAGGGGACAATCCAGTGCCCATGGACAGATGAGTGGAAAAAAGTAGTTTATACACAATGGAAAACTACGTGGTCCTAAAAAAAAAAAGATGAAATCCTGCCAGTGTGACAAAATGGGTGGAACTAGAGGGCATTATGCCAGTGAGATAAGTCAGGAGAAAGACAACTATAGAATGATTTTGCTCATGTGCGGGTTATAGAGAAGGAAAGTAAACAGAAGAACAAACACTAACCCACGGATTTGGACAACGGAACTATTTTACCAGAAAGGAAGGGGGTTGGGGTGGGAGCAAAATGTAGTACAGCTCCAACAGACAGTGGTGGAGAACGCTGAGAAATCCAGTGGTGAGCCTGATACACTACATACATTTGATGAATAATGAAACTGTGCTTCTAAACAGGCTGCCCTATTGCAAAAGGGCACAAAATGGGACAGAGCTTTTGGGTCCCCTCAACACACTGGGCCCTGCCTGCCGCACAAGTGCCCTGTTGTCCTGTCTTCCAGATGAGCGTGGTGATCAAAAATGGGACGAAACGGACAGTCAGGAAATATGAAAAGAAATGGTACTGTTCCCTTTCATATGGGACATACGGTCAACCTACATCTAAACTTACTTGTAAGTCAAAGTTACCTCAATGAAACAGTTAAATTTACAAATCAGCTTCACCTGAAGTAGAGATCTAATGTAAAATCATCGAAACCATGTGAGCAGACACCATGAGAGTCATTTCTGGTTTTACTTTCGTGTAGGGAAAGTCTAACTATGACTAGAAAATCAGAGACAATGAAAGAAACATTGATGAGTTTGCATGTATCAAAAAAAAAACAAAACATCTTTCATGGCCACAATCAGAAAGTCAAAATATGATTGACAAAAAATAATATTTGCAACATAAATTTCATGCAGATGACCAGCAGTCCTAACGGACAAAAAGTTCTTAAAGGAGTCTTGAAAAGTTAAAAAGGACCAAAACCTCAACAGCAGAAATAGGAAAAGAGGAGAAAAAAATGGCTCTTCAATATGAAAATGTGTTCGAATATTTAAAATGAAAGCAAACCGAATCAAGCACCACAAAACTATTTCTCGCCTACCTCCCTGGCAAACATTTGAACATGACAGCACATGCTTTAACCCGACTGGAGGAAAGATAGTCTCAACCATTATTGGTGGGACTACAATCAAAAAGGGAAAAATAATACTTTTCCAGGAGTCAACTGACAATATCTAGCAAAATTATATGTGTTTGTTGACCTAGTAATGCCAACGTGAGGAATTACCCCGACTGTAAACTTCCAATAATAAGAAAAAATAACGTGCAAGGATGTTGAATGCAGAATTGCTCACAATAGCAAACGTCTGGAATTGACCTGCCTGCCGGCTGAGAAGGAGGAAAACAGACTCTGTGTCCAGGAACTGGCTGGTGCTGTTCCTTAGGTCTTGATGATTTCCTGATGAACATAAATAACTTAGTAGATCACAGCTATCGGACAAGACCTCTGAGTGTCCGCGAGGATCAAGATGAAATCAGACCACTGGTGATCACGTCTGAACACAAACCAGTTCATGACCACTGTCCCAACTACAAAATAAACAAGCGTTCCCCAGCTGGTGGACAGCAGCCTTCCAAGAAAAAGAATCTGCTAATATAACATTGTCCCAGAATGAACAAGACCTGATCAAAACGAACTCTAAGTGCTTGTCTAGAGTTTTGTGAGGGCGGTGGCCCGGAGGGCTCAGCCTCAGGAAGGCCTGTAGCACACCCTGGTGGAGCAGGGCTTAGGTCCGCTGCCTCCCAATGAGCGCAGTCCACATACATCCCAAGGCCCGGAGTTCGTGTCCCAGGTCCAAGGGCAACACGCTAATGAACAACTAAATAAAAATAAGCAAGATGCTTTTTCCTCCTCTCTCCTCCTGCCTGCCTGTCTGCCTACTTGCCTTCATTCCTGCCTGCAGTTAAAAAGAAAATAATTTTTTAAGAAAACAGACTTTCAACTTATTCAATTAATTCAATGTATTTATTATTCTTTTGTTTACAAAGCCATAATCATTGTAAGATATGTAAGTCACTTCTCAGTCAATGGCAGCAGAATTCTAGTGTCTTTCACCCCATGTGTTCCCTCTCTCCTTCCCAAAGATACAAACAATAGGGGGAAATGGAAAGTATACTGATGACTCCAGAAGGAATGATTCTGAATGATGTAGGCCAAAAGAAGAAAGACAGATACCAGACGTCCTCACTCCGAGGTGGAATGTGAACAGACAAAACACAGGAACAGAGAAGACAAAACCAACACTGGGTCACTTGCAACAGAGCTGAGGTGACCAGCAGGGATGGGAGCGGGTGGAGAGGTACTGTAGGATGCAAAATACATACTTAAGGATGAAGGGTGTATAGAAAAGATTTAAAAATAGGAAAGAAGGCCTTTAACTGTGCTCCGATTTGCCTCCTGGGAAGTAACATATGAAAGATGGGATAGTTGACTATGCAAATTAAGGTTAGAAATTCCTCACGCTCCGCTAGTGACCATTTTCCACGCTATCCTGATCAGTCAGGCTCCTCTTGATGCAGAGCGTGGACACCGGGCGCGTAGCCGCTGAGCAGCGAGTGCTCAGGTTCCCGTCCTGGGCTGCGGCTGGCGGCTTCCTTCCTCCTTCCCGAGGCAGCTGCGTCTGCGTGTGCCGGGGGCTGAGGCCTGATTCACAACAACCTCTCAGCGCTGTTGTCGTTCCTCAGACTCAAAGTCTCCAAAGCGTTTTCATTTAGGCTGACATACGAACCACTCTAAATGGGACAGGACCAGCTTTTCCCTATTTCCGACCCTCCTGTTATTTTAATTGCCCCATTTTGTCCCGTTTTTAATGCTCCGCAGCCATCTTTATGGCAAAAAGGGCAGCTGAGTTGCTCCAGGGCCCATCTCTTGAGAGGCCCCAAAGCAGTCACCCCTTCTACCCTGCTTTAAGGATGGCCCTTGCTGCGCCTGCTGTTCCCGCCCTGTGAGGAAACAGGAGCCACAGGGAGAGGATTCCCCTGTACTCCCCACGTGCCTGTTTCTTCAAAGGGTGAGAACGCCACAGGGTGGTCGAGCCACAGGTAAGTGCTGTGTGGTTCAGGCACTGTGGGGTCCTCTCTGGCACTGTGGGGTCCTCTCTGGCACTGCGGGGTCCTCTCTGGCACTGTGGGGTCCTCTCTGGCACTGCGGGGTCCTCTTTG
>RJWH01009242.1:0-24203 GCA_004363575.1 Solenodon paradoxus | reverse complement strand
TCTCTCTCTCTCTCTCTCTCTCTCTCTCTCTCTCTCTCTCTCTCTCTCCTCTCTCTCCCTCTGTCTGTCTGTCTGTCTGTCTCTCTCTCTCTCTCTCTCCTCTCTGTCTCTGTCTCTCTCTCTCCCCCACACCCACCCCATTCCACTCCTCCCATGGTTCCTGGGCTCCTTATTCTGAAAATAAAACAGCCAAGTGACCCTAATTCGTTAAAACAATCTCTATGCCCTCACTACCCCGGTCCCTCATTCTGTTCTCCGCCCAAGCCCTATCTTTTCATATCACCTGTGCTGGAGGAAGGTGGGGGAGTTTTGCTTAATACAAATAAACAGAAAGGAACCCATCAAAACTGTCTCTTCCTGCATGAGCAGCTCACAGAATAGCTTCACCCTCTTCCCCAACGAGACACAGATATGAACAAGGTAGCCCTTTGCTTAAATCTCTGCTTAGCTGTCAGGAGCCTGCCATCGCCGTTGCCATGGTTACTGGGCCCCTGGTGACCTGGTCCTGCCCCTCCATTCCAGCCTCCAGCGGATGGCTTGCCGGCACCTCCAGAGCTGCTCGTCACCAGGCACCCCGCATCCTTCGATGACCTGCTCAGATGTCTCGCCTTCTCCGCTTTGTGCTCTTGGCTGCCTCTGCCCCACCCCGGCCATGCCTCTGCGGGACCCTTCCCGACTCGCAGTCCGGGTCCCCTCTGGACTGTCCAGCCTCGCACTTGAAAGTGTCCCAGGAACTTGGCCTCCTGTGTCTCTCTTCCCACTAGATGGAACTCCTTCAGGGCTAGAGTCCAGCAGCAGGATTTTGTGTCCTAAAGACGATGACGAGGTCTTCAGTCACTGGTTTTTTGATTGACTGGTGGACCGTGTGAGACCTGTGGCCACCCATCGAGGTGAATTCTGTTAAGGGATCGTCCAGAAGAGGGGAAAGAGGGAAAGGCTTGAAAGGCAGCTGCAGGGCCGTGGAGGGAGAGACACGTTGTGGGCAGCAGCCTCCGGGGCAATCAAGGTACTTGCTGCCTCTAAGACTTTCGTTTTCTTCGACACCAGGGCGCCAGGCCCTGTCCTCATCTTTCTCCTTCTCTGGGACATCTGAGGCATCCCCACCCCTCACGCCTCCCCAAGCCCATCACTGAGTGCTGACGACGCCTGTCTTCCATGGGGTGATGGGCCAGATGGACACTGACCCTGAGCCTCAGTTTCCCAGAAACCAAGGGGTCTCCCTAGGTGATCAGGGAGGGGGTTCCCCTTAGCAGGGCATTGCAGGGCTTTGGAATTCTATCCAAAGACTCCCCTGGCCCTGCTCCCAAATCCACTCACCCCGAGAAGATTGTGTCCTCTCTCAGTGGGCGTGGTGATGGGATGAGCTGGGGCAAATCATGGGAACGTCTGGGGAGGGGACCCAGAATCACCGGACACCTCTGTCCCTCTGCACATCCTTGGTGCAATCCTACCAGATGGGGAGCCCGAAATCTTAACACCCAGCAGCGGTGACTACCACTGGGGCTGAGGGAAGGGAAAGCTAAAATAGGGGGTGAGAGGGAAAATGGCATAATAAAGAAGGCAAATCTGATTGGCCAGCAAGAGCACACTGGAAATTGGTCTATTCAAGGCATGAATGGTGCAGGTACCATGGGCATCCATGCCTACTGCAGATTTGAATCCAGCTGAATGATGGTAGAGGAGGGAGGGTGCTCACTGGGCCTCCAAGTGTCTTTTCTCTGGGCCTGTCATCACCCACACCAGCCTTGAAGGCCCTGTCATTCCCTGGGCATTATCCCTGGTTAATAAACCAGCACTGATCTCGCTACTCCCATCTGCCTTTCACTTCGCTACTCAATCTTATTTAACCTTCCAGCACACACTGTACTGTCGAGTAATGCTCCCCATCTCTTTGTTTTGATACAGTCTCTTCATCTTGATGGCAAATTCCGACTTCAGAGTCCATCTTCATTCTTTTCCTCTATCACACCATCACCCTGGCTCAGCATTCTCTCAACCTTGGCTGGATCCTCACAATGCGCTCCTCCCTGAGAAGATGAGCAGGCATGCAAAAACGAATGTAAAGGGACCGTTGGTGGGAGTGCAAATTGGTGCAGCCCCTACGGAAAACAGTATGGAGATTCCTTCAAAAGTTGAATTTGTAAATCCCAGCTGGGCATTGAAAGAGGAAGTTATAGGCAATAGAAAAGAAGGGAGAAGAGGAGAGAAGAAAGTAGGAATTATGATCCCGCCATCCCACTTCTGGGTATTTACCCAAAAGATAGAAAAGCACCCATCCGCGAAGATGTAGGCACCCCCATATTTATTGCAGCCCTATTCACACTAGGTAAGAATTGGAAAGGACCTAAGTGCCCCACATCAGATGAGTGGATAAAGATGTGGTCCATATATACAATGGACACTGTACAGCCCTGAGAAGAGATGAAACCCTGTCATTTGAATCAACATGGAGGGAACTAGAGGGGATGATGGTGAGTGAAACAAGTCAAAAGAAGAAAGATACCAGATGACCTCACTCATGGTTGGAATGTGAAAAAGCAATCTATCCCACCAATATGTTTCCCCTGGCTATATTTTGAAAGGATAGCATTCCAAGTCTATTGCACTGAGTGAAATGTATTACTGAAAATATTGTCACTCCCTTTTTTACATTTTGAAAAGGTGGATCATAGAAAATGGAAGCTCCCAGCACGAGGTGGAGTGAGTGTCTGCCGAGCAGCAGGCTCTGAAAAGCCTGGGCCGGGATTTAGGTAAAACTACCCACTTTTTAATGGCCATTTCTAAAACTGCAAGTGATAACATTTGATCCAGCCCCACTCTGGAAAATTTCTTACAAGGACAGCATCTGCAGGTCCAGACATTTCATTTTTGTTTTGTTTTATGTACCTTTCTGCTTTCTCCCTAAGCCCATAACTACAAAGCAAACTAACAGCATTTTATTTATTCTACACACTGGTCTCCAAATCTTAACCAAATAGCAATCGCTGCTCTGTATTTTCCTCTCTCTCTCCTCTCTCCCCACAGGGACCAGCATTTCCCCATGTGTAAAGTGACAAGCCTGATTGCTGGATTAAGCAACGGAAATTAATTATTACAGTAATTACTCGGCCACTAAATATTTGAAGGCGAGACCTGACATCACCGTCCTGGGAGCCACCTCCAGCCTCCTGAACGATTCGTGTCGACAGGGCAGCTCCAGAAGATGGATTTATGAAACCCGTTCTCCTGTGGGACTTTGCAGTGCGAGTCGGGTACCTGTGTTCTGGTCCACTTTACGCTGCGGGAAAAGACACCTGGTGATGGCGCCCACCTCTTCGGGCCTGGGGAGCAGCAAATGCTTGAACATGAGAACCTCACTTTAGTCTTTGGCGTCGTCCTTCAGAGCTACACTCAGTGTGAGAGCGCTGGTAGGCGACAGGAGGAAACGTGTGTAGCTGCTAGGATGGCCCAGACACAAGCCACCGTCTCTGAAGGAAGGACTCTGTCACCTGGGAATTCTAAACCCGCAAAACTCTCACCAGGTGCCTGTGGGCATCTCATTGAGTCTTCTAAACCAGCCTCCTGTTTTCTCCCTCTGCATGTCCTTGGCACATGCTCTGCACCACTCCCAAGTGTGTGTAAACACACACGCTTGCTCACACGCGCACACACACCACCTGCCTTCGCCCCCAAGACCAAGTCTGCTCAGGGTACAGAAGAGGTTGCCTTTAGTGAGCAAATCCAGGTCAAAACCGAAGATTTCAAGCAGCAGCTCTGCAGATGGGCCTTCTCCAGGACGAAAACAAGGACCCCGCCTCCCCACTCTGCTTGTCACTTGGCTGACCATTTCTTTCCTCCGTGGGGGCTCTGCCTTCATTCTGATGGCTACCGCGGTTAGAGTACGACATCGGGTCCAGACAGGTCAAAGCGTGGCTTTACCGGATGAAAGACATACCAGTAACTCATTCTTTTGGTACTTTGAGGTAGAGTTTAAGTTCAAGCTCAATGGCACCACTTTCTGTGTCTTCACAACTTTCAGAATCAATGTTATTGAAGACACACCGAGTCTCACATGGTCTAGGTTTGAGGCGGGTGTCGTAAATCGAATCTGTCTGCAAGACTGTTACCACCAGCCGTCCGGTACCATCCGTCACCAGGTCACCGAGTCCCTTCCCCAAGTTGCCTCTCTTCCCTTCTGGTGACCTCCACTCTGACTCCATCGACTCATCTGCACCATTTTTTCCACTATTTCTTCCATAAGTCATCCAGCTAAATCGCCATTTTCGGACATTTGGAATCACCAGGTAAGTCTCCCTGACACCAGCCTATTGATTCTGCTTTGAAGCCGTCAGCTGACCTCAAAATGATTAGGCCGCCTGTCCTAGGGTATGAAGGCAGTGCTGTCACTAAAAGGCAGACGAGAGATTTCCAGGGTGCCTGACTCAGATGGCTGACCTAACTTCTCGTGTTTTCAGCTGACAGGTCAAGGCCAGAACTATTTCCATCTTTTCCAGATACTACAATGTTGTCCCAGCGATTCCTAGTTCTCTTGAGTGTATCCTTGTTAACCAGGAAAAATGAAACACATTAAGAGCACTGGACACAGTACTTTATTTTTTTGGGGGGGTACTGTCAATCATTTTAGAAAATTGTTTTATTTTGTTCTTTTCATGCATATTCATTTAAAATAGATTCAGTGAATGAAAAAGTTATTGACACGTTCATCCCTCAGGGAGCTTCCTTTCCATTTCCCCTCCTCTCTAGGCCTTGAAGGACGGCGCACACCTCTAGAGGCCTCTGAACTGGGGAGGTGGGAGGGAGAGGCCTTATCTCACAAATTGGTACAGTCTGGAAGAGCAAGAGAGTTTGCCTTGAATACCCACCCACCCATCCATCCATCCATCCATCCATCCATCCATCCATGCATTTATCTACTCACCCCCGTCCATCCATCCATCCATGCATTTATCCACTCACCCATCCATCCACCCATCCATCCATCCACCCATTCACCCACCCATCCAGCCACCTATCCACCCATTCACCCACCCATATTGAATATGCAGACGAGAGTTGGTGGAGAGGAATGGGGCCCTTCACCTTTCAGAGAAACACATTCCACACAGCTTCTCCAAGATGCCCCTGTTGGCTGTGGGAGGCTCCCGGGTGGGCTTTGACTGCATCCTTGTCCCATCCTCACGGCTGCTTCCCTGGAAGTTGACTTGCACTCACGGCCTTGTCTCAGGCTCTTCTTTCAGGGAAGTTGGGCCATCTGCCCCATTTCACAGATGTGGATGTCGAGGCAAATCACCTTAAGTCTCCCAGCCGTAAGCAGCCAGCACTTGCACGACTTGTCTGAGCCCAGAGTCCAGAGCCTCATCCTCTGTGTCCACCACCCATTGATTCCTCCCACCAAAATCGCTGGCAGCAGTTCTAAGAGGCCAGATGAGACTCCAAGGAGCCAAAAACAACATTATACTCCATTTTCCCTGTGTTGCAACTGATACATGAGGTAGTAATTTACATGGTCAATTAGTGGGTAGAAGTCTTTGGAGTCAGACTTATTCAAAAAAAAAAAAAAAAAAAAAACAAGGTCATGGAACTGCTAGATTGTCTGCTTGCTTAGGTTTTAGAAGGGCCCATGGCAAAGCAACACACTATTGGCAATGAAGTTGTGGGGCCAGCCTGGAAGGCCTCAAAAAGCAGCCACTGAAGTGACTTATTTTCCTCTGCTTTCTCTGCAACAGCAATGAATGCTCCAGGTTTGATGCTCTGCTCTCTGATCTATCAATTCTCATCTGGATTTCTCCTTTGAAAATACTTTTTGAGAAGTGGGTTTCTAGACACTCCTGCCTGCAAGTCTTGGAAAAGCAAAGCACAGATTCTTGGGAAAGGAAGTTATGATCAGATTGAGGACCACCCACACATCTATACGAAGCATCCTCTTCCTCTTACCCCAACCCTTGCCTGTTGATACTAAATCTACAAGTTTTATCTTGTCCACTATGGAAGAGATAGTGACAAATCAATTTAATCTCAGAAAGTCCCATCCACCTATTCACCCATTCACCCGTCCATCCATCCATGCATTTATCCATCCACCCATTCACCCACCCATCTATCCATCCATCCAACCACCCACCCATCCAACCACCCACCCAACCATCCATCCATCCACCCACCCACCTATTCACCCACCCATCCATCTACCCATCCATCCATCCACCCATTCACCCACCCATCTATCCACCCATCTACCCACCCACCTATCCAGCCACCCATCCATCCGCCCACCCAACCATCCATCCGCACATACATATATCCATCTCTCCCTCCTTCCATTTGTTAATTTATTCAATAAATATTAAAATCGACAGCATGCCAGAAGCTGTGTGTGGGTTATGCTAAGTTCCTGAAACACTGCTGCAAGTAAAAGTCCTATCGCTTCTCTTAGGGCTTCTAAGGCTAACCAAAAATAGATACCATGCCTATAACTTTATAAATAACTAGTTCTGTTTGCTTTGATGTCGAGGGGAGTATAAGGAGCTATGTGAGTTATAACAAGAGGAACCTAACTTAGCCCAAGTTCTCTGAGGAGGTGACATAACAGCTGAAAGACAGAGGAGAAGAGCGTAGATGTTAGCAATGTGAATAAGGAAAGGAAAAGGCAAGCTATTTAGGTGAAAAGGTCCACATGAAAGTCTAGGGCAGAAGCAATATTTCAAGGGATCACAGGAAGGCCCATGTAGCTAGAGAGTCAGAGCAAAGGAAGAGGGGTTGGGTGGAGGAGAGGAAATGGATACAGAAGAATGGGATGCCCCAAGGGAGAGCTCAGCATGTGATGCTGGTGGCAGATTTGGGTTTGAAAAGATCTCACTGCTAACTATTGTTTGGAGGGTGGGCTCACGAGAGACTAGACTGAGGGGTGAAGGATGGGGAGACAGATGTAATAAGAGCTGTCAGGAGGCCAGTGCATTGACCAGGGAGAGGAGGAATGGGGGGCACTAGCGTGAAGGAAGTGAAAAGGGTCAATGTACACTTTGGAAGGAGCACACGCGGTCTCCCTGGTGCTGTGACAGCCGGTGGGGGCCTCTGGACACAGCTTCAGAACCAGGCTGGGCCTCAGCACCTCTCCTTCCCACCCATGGCTGCATGATTTCTACAGATCCACAAGAGAGTTGTCTCGGTCGGTTTTGCCTTCTGCTGGCCCCTTATTCTTCTGTTGCTTCTGAGATTGTGGTGTGCGGGCCACAGCACTGTTCTCTCGTTGCTGCCTGTGAGTCCAGTAACTAAGGAGAGGGTAACTGAGGATTGCTTTGTGTCTCCTCTCTTTTCTCTGCAAACCAATAGCACTTACCAGCCTGCGTGACTCTAAGTCAACATTCAATTAGTACTTGAGAAGTGAACCATCACTCTGTAATTTCAGGAAAGGTGAGACTCAGAGGCGGCCTCACCGCCCTCCTGATGTTATTTCACTTTAGCCTTCAAGTGAGCTGAGAAGTTAACATTTCAGAGGATGGGAGCCGTACGTTCCCAGTGCACTAGTACAGGAAGGTGGAAAAAATAACACCAAAATAACTCTCATCATTATAATCCTTGAATAACCCAAATTCCCCAAATCCCCCCAAAACAGCACTGAGAGGTGAGCTGGCTTAGCTCTTCAAATAATTTCTTATCATTTTCATTGATATGATTCTTACAGTACACTATTTTCTTTTCGCCTAGTTGGCGTGCGTACCACAAATCCTCTATCCTGTGCTCTGGGCAGACATCACTAGTCGATCATGATACTTTTCTCCAAATGGAACCTTCAGGAATACACTCAGTGTGATGCTTCAAGCTCTTCAAGTGCCTAAAGTTGGTATCTAACATTAGACCTATGTGCCATCCCTGTTTTTGACTTTTTAATAAAAACAGCCAATCTGAAGAGATTCTTTAAGCCCGTTTGGTCCAGGTCCCAGGCTTTAAGGTAGATTAAACCTCCCAGTTATCCTCGGTAGGTGGTTGTCAATTCTTCTTTGAAAGGTTTCTTTGGCTCTTGGTTCTCGTCCTGCTCCAGTGCCCATCCGCCTTGGTTTATCCTGACAGCAGATTCTTTTTTATATTTACCTCAAATCTCTCCTGCTAGCTTTTCAGAGAAAGAGCTACTGAATTACAAGGACACAAGGAACTTGTTCAGATTTTCTCAACCTTCCATGTTATTGTTTGGGAATCATTGCTCTAGGGTGTTTCTACACATTTTGACAAAACAAATGACCCCAAACTCATTGTAGACCATTAGGATTCTGCATCTATTCACCAGCACACAGGGTCATCCTACTGCTTCTCCATGAGATTAAAGCATTTTGACTTCTTGGTCCACACTTTAACTCCGTAATGGACCGCAAAGAGGCGCTCACTTCGTAGCAAGTAGAGGGGAGAGGTGAGATGCAGAAGTATGGGAGAGAACCAGTTGCCTGGGTCATGAATTAGGAATGCAAACATGGTTTTCTCTGACCTGACCCGGAGACATCGTCCCGTCAGTGGGGTACCTTTCTACAATCCCACTGGCCCAGACACGACTCCGCTCTCCTGTGTACACTAGGGGGCGCAAGCGGGCTGGTTATCGCGCTTGGCCCCAAGAAATTCTCACCAGCGAAGAAAAGAGGATGAGGACAGGACGGCCAGGAACCCCTCTTGCTCTGGAAAGTGGAAGTGTTTTGGAATGGAGTCTAGAAAGGAGAACAGCATCCTTATTAATTGCTTTAAGCTGTTCTCTGGTTTTATTTTCAGAACAGACCTAGATGGGCATCCAGGGAAGGTCACCTAAGGCGGCGTGCGCTCCTCCGCAGGGGCTGGCAGCCTTTCAGCCGCCGGGTGAGTCAACACCAGGGAAAGGGGACCCGGGCGGCCCTTTCAAGCTGGCTCAAACTTTCTACCATGACACTGAGGCCACTGTTTGCGCCGTTCTCATCCCGGGGAAGCAGGGGCTGATCACGTCTCGGGATCATGCCTCTTTCTGGCTCTGAGTCCATGGAAGGTTCGGAAGGTTCTTTCCAAACTTGAGCTCTGGCTTTGGGGGAATGGGCCGGCCTCTCGCCCCAGCTGGTCCCACGTCCAGGCTTCTGCTCCACTGGCCTACTTTCAGCCAGGAGTGGAAGGAGGCCAGATGGAGGAGGGCAGAGCCTCCCTCTCCTCCCTGCCCTCCACCCCTCTCTTCCAGAACCTTCAACAGAGGCCTTGTTCTCCGGGGCTGGGGAACCAACTGTGCGCAGTGACCACAGTTTCCCAGGCTCTAGAGAGGAAATGAGTGGAGGAAATCAGCTCAGCGTTTTCACTGCCAAATATTTCTTTCCCGAGGAGGACAAGGCATTCAAACCGCCAAGTGGAGATTGGAGTTGGTCCAGTCATAAACCAACTTAATGAACACTAATAGAGCGCTGCAATCATTGTTGACTTCAAAATGCAAACAAGAACTTTAGACAAGGCTCCCTATCTGCTGCCGAGGCCAGGCCCAGATGCCCAGAGCTGTTTTTGCTGTTGCTTAGCAATGGAAAATGAACTGTTCCTGTCTCTTATCACTGGAGGTAGAGGCGGGACAATGAGCTTTATTGGACTGAATAGGTATGAAATTAGTTTATTCTCTCTCACTTGGAGAAGGCAGCTGGCAGCAAAGTGAGTGACTGGGATGTTGGGCGATTTTGAGGGTGGGGGTGATTTTTGTTGGGTTCTTTTCCCCCGGTTATCTCAGTCAGCCCTAACTATCTTGTGTCCTGCACAGTTCAAGTTTGCACTTGTGCCAGGACTCTCGCTCCAAAACTATCAGGAGAGAAAACAGCTACAAATGGAGAACCACAGACCAGAGAGGGAATGAAGACGGGGAGAGGGAAGTCTAGGGCACACATTTTAAGGAAGAAAGAAATCGGTAATCAAGATGAATACTCTATGAACAAGAATTTTTTTAAATCAAAATTAATGCAAAAAAGATCCATGGTATATAAAATATCAAACTTGTCAATCAAAGCACTGATTTTTTTTTTTTTTTTCCCCCTTTGGCCTCAACTTCCAATATGGCACTGCATGGAAACCAGCAGACTGTTCTGCCTCACACACATTTACAAACCAGAAGACTTTCAGAGCGGCTTTTTTCTCAAGATAATATTTGTACTCTGGGATAGGGGAGGAGCTTGTAGCTGAGCAGAGGGATTTGCTTACTCTGGAAATGAGGATCTTTCTGCCATCGGTTAGCAAGTGTCTTCCAAGACAAGTGACCTTGGAAAGGAGGACCCAACTTTGACCCTGAAGAACTAAAGACCCAGAGTTCTGCTGGAAGTCATCCAACTGTCTCTAAAACAACGGCAACATGACTAAAGCCAGCAGTTTATGGTCAAGTCAACTTCCTTTTTACTTTTAGTATTAAAAGCAACTCTTGTATATTGAGAGCCTTTGGTTGAATCATGTGGAGCTGCCAGTCTACAACATTTTAATTTTTTTTTTTTTACCTCCAACCCATATGGTTTAATTTAATTCATGCTGAGAATGGTCAGCTGATTAATGGACCTTAAAGATGTCCATGTCCTAATTCCTGGGCCCCTTGAATGTCACCTTATATGGCAAAAGGGTGTTTGCTTTTGTCATTGAGTTAAGGGCTTGAGAGAGGGAGATGATCCCTCGTTATCCACGTGGACCCAGTCATTGACAAGGTTTTGATACAGAAGCAAGGCAATGTTATAATGAAAGCACAGAGATATCTGAAGATACCATGCTATGGGATTTGAAGATGGAGGAAGGGGGCACAAGCCAAGGACACTTGGCAGCCTCTAAATCTAGGAAGAAATGGATTCTCCAGTGGAGCTTCTAGAAGAAATACAGCCCTAACTTCAGTCAAATCAGAGTGTTCCTGACTTCAGACCTTTAGAGTTGTAAGGTAATAAAGGTGTGGGAATTCTTGTTTTTTAGAGGCTAAAGTTTCTTTTCTTTTTAGTATTTTATTGAAGTAAGTTTGTTTTATAAATTAAACACATGTGCAGTTCCCCCATTCCTCAGATACGTGTCAACACTTCTTACCCTCCACCAAGTCACCAAGTGTGTGATACTAACAGAAAGCTAGTAGCCAGGCATTATGTCAAGTACTTTATATGCATAAAAACATATGTAAAAATCTACCTTCAGTCTTCTCCAGAACTTGCGTGTTGGGTTATCTCCCATCTCTTTTGTATCCTCAAGTTCTCCTTGGTGGACCTTTTCCATTGATACATACATGTGTTCTAGTATCTATTATCTCAAAAAATGAAGCAAAAAAAAAAAAGCATTAACATCCACTTATGATTCTAAAGTTGATGAATAAGAAGTAGAAAGGAATGTCTCTAGTGTAACACACAATACCTATCAAAAGTCCACAGAAAAACAAACATCATACTTACAAGTTTGTAAAAATCATTTTTTCTTCAATACTGCCTTGAAGACTAGGTAGTGCAATAAAACAAGAAAAAAGTATGAGGCTCAGAATCAAAGAAACAGAGCAGATATTAATTGAGAGTGATTGGATTATTTTCATTAAAGACTCTCCCAAATTCTACGAATGATAGATTTCATAAATGAGTTTAATAAGCTTGAGGTTGATAAAAGAGCAATATTCAAAAGTAATTGATTTATTATATTTATCAGCAGCAAAGAGTTGGAAAATATAATTTAAGAAACATAATGTCTAATTAAAATACAATAAAGAGTAATTAGGTAGATGAAGAAAGAGGGAGAAATCTAGGAATAGATAATAAAAGACGCACAACTTCTCATGGAAAATGTAACATTTTATTGAAAGTACTTTTGAAAGTATGTGCTTTATAGTCGATACCCCAATAAGCTTTCTTCATAGAATTTGTCAGACTATTTCTAAAATTTACGTAGCAAAGCAAAAGGTCAAGAGAAGCCAGTACTCAGGTGGGGACACTGAACTTACTGTATGTCAGACTTACCTCAAAGTTATAGTAGTTAGCAATTAGGCACCCTTGGGGAACAGCAGGTAGGTCAATCACCTCTGAAGAACACAGGCCACAGACCCCTGGGTTCGAGTCTTGGGTCCAGTGAGGAACAACCAGTGTGAACTAAAATGGAAATAAAATAAAATGCTTCCTCCTCATCTCTCTTCCTGCCTTCCTGCCTGCCTTGGCTTGCCTTCATTCCTGCTTGTACCTTTTCTTAAAAAAAATAGTTATGGCAATTAATGGTACGTGCTGGTGGAGTAGTGGTTTGGTCACCTGCCTCAGGCTGAAGTACAGTTCTCATAGATCCTGAGTTTGCATCCCAAGCCAGGGAGAGCAACCAAAATGAACAGCTAAATAAAAATAAATAAAATGTTGCTTCTTCCTCTCTTCCTGCCTGCATACTTGCCATCATTCCTACCTGCACCTTTCCTTAAAAAAAAAAAAAAAAAAAAGTTATAGTAATTAAGACAGTATCTTATTTAATGTCTACATAGGTCACTAGTGAGATCAGTAGGCTAGAATCAAAAACCTAGAAGCAGATAAGCTGTTCCGTAGAATTCTGTTTTAAGCCAGCACTGACATGACAGATCAAAGATGAAGGAATAAGTTAATAAAAAGGGGGAAAGAAAATATTACTCCATCTAAAAAAGCTACTTTCTGATTCATAAAAGACAAACTCATGAAACCTTAAAAGTTTTAGAAGATCCTACACAGGGATTACTAACCTGGGTTCCACAGACCTTCAGTGAGTTGGTCAACAGAATTCATTAAACTCGTGAACATCAATGGGAAAAAATTCACATCGTTTTTCACTAACCTCTCACTAAAATTTAGAGATTTAACTCTGAAGATAAGCAACCGACCATAGTCATCTTGCAGTATCTGTGTCTTTGTCCCTAATAAGAATGCAGATATTTTCATGTCACCTTACAGTTATTGCAGATGTCTCAAATATTATTTATACTCATTAGTGCTTGGAAATTTATAGGAGTCATTACATTTTCTGCTAAATCTTGTTATTTAATGCATTAAAATGCAGATATATCATTTTTAATATATTGAATACTATTTCAGGGTAATTGATTTTCTTTGTAAGCTTATGAGTTTATTTCATACATTTAGAAACATGGCAAAGGAGTCAATGTAAAAGAAGAATTTCTTAGACAAAATGTACAAGCCATAAAGGGAAAGATTGATACATTTGACTAGATTAAAGTGATAAACTTTCCTGTCGGATACATTATAAAGACACTAAAAGGCCTATCAGAGAGAGGGACAAGCAACTTCTCAGAGAGCCCGCTCTCCCTGACCAGCTTATGTAAAAGTAGCAAGGATCTCTGTTCTCCATTACTCTTCTGTTCCTTACTCTGCCTGTTTCCCTCACACCTCTAATCACGTCTGATCTTACATTGTATTTTCATGTTGCCTTTGGTTATTGCCAGTCTCCCTCCAGAAGGTGAGCCTGCTAACCAGGTAGCTGGGGCAGCCAGCTACACTTACTGCCTGGCAGCTGGAGACCTTTGGCTAAGGTTTTCCAAGTGCTTGCAGTGTGTGGGGCCCTGAAGTTGTTGTCAGTGGGCACCAGCAGGGCTCTGTGAACGAGGGATCAGCTGCTCATGCCAGCTTCTCTCCTTCAATTTATAGATGAAGATATTACATCAGTGTCCCCAGGTGCTGTAACAAAGCCTCACAAACTTGGTGACTTAAAAGAGCAGAAACATAGGAATCACTCACAGGTTTGGAGGCTGAAGTTGGCAGGCAAGTAGACCGCAGCAGGGCCTGCTCCCCCCAGCGGCCCTTGGGGAGACTCTTCCTTTCCTCTTCCGGCTCCGGGAGTTGGTGGCCATCTTTGATGTTCCTTGGCTTGTAGCCGCCCCTCTCCAGTCTCTGGTTTCCGGGGCCTTCTTCTGGGCGTGTCTCTGTCTGAATCGTCTGCTCCCTTCTCTTATAAAGTTACTAGCCACGGACTGGAGGCCCCACTCCAATCCTCATCTTAACTAATCACATCTGCAAAGACCCCATTTCCAAATCAGGTCACCTTTTGAGATTCTAGGTGTACGTGAATTTGGAGGGAGCGCTGTTCACCTCATTTCAGAGACTAAGTGCGGACAAGGCAATGGAGTAAGAAGCTGGACCACGGTTGAACCCAAGTCGGCCCTGTGCCCGAGCCCTAACGCTGTGTTACCGCCTCACCTGCCTCTCCGTTGTTGCCATTTGTGGAATTGAATCAGAGTTTATTACCTTCAGATTGCTGGTCACAAGCATCCTAACAACATTTCAGGGACCAGGACTTTGGAAATCTCATTTCTGCTGGCCCAGACCCTCCAGGGAGCAGTGAAGTTTTCACTCTCCTCCAGATCCTGGGGTTGGTCTTCCAAAGGCAGACTCGCCAGCTCAGAGGTCTTTCCAGGTCATACTCTCCCATCAGCTTCCCTGGTTTAAGGGCTTGCTCTCTGTCTTGAGCCTCCAAATAAGAATACTTACTCACCACCAATGGCTACTAGGGGAGTAGGAACAGACTCCAGATTCAATTACAAAATAAAAGAAACACACACAAAGATCCAACAAAACATCCCGCCAACCCCATGACACCCTCACCCTTTTCTTCTTGGGGCCAATTCATGATTCCTCTCCATTTGTTTACATCATCAAGTCCCATTTTGTTTTCTGAATTGTTTTAAGCAGCTTTGCCTATCAACGTGTGTGTGTGTGTGTGTGTGTGTGTGAGTGTGAGTGTGTGTGTTTTTCCTTCCCCTGAAAGAATTCTAAACAACCCAAGAGAACATCCCTCTCTTCCTTTGGATGGTAATTCACCATCTCATGAGTATCGCTGAGCTCTAATATCTTCAGAAAAAAAACCTTTTACTTGAATGCTTTCCCTCTGTTTATTTCCAATCTTTTTACCAGCTAAACCAAACAAGCAACTAGTTTTCACCAGTTTGCTTACTTGCTGTTTACCAAGCAGGCCCACCTTGCTTCTCTCCAAGCTTTGAGCCAGCCTTTCCTGGCCTGGAATTCCCTTCCTCTGGGGTGATTATTCCTTCATTTCCCTTAGATCTCTGCTCACAGGTCACCTTGGCAGAGAACCTCCTGACTCTTGTCTAAATGAAGCATGCCCCTAGGAGCGCCCTGGTGAAGTTGTGGTTGAGTCCACAGCCTCTGGCTGAGCCCTGTCCACTTGCAGGCCAGGGACCCGAGTTCACATCCCAGGACTAGGAGTGAGGAGTCGGGCAACCAAGATGAGTAACTAAATAAAGTAAATAGACACTTCTTCCTTCTCTCTCTTGCTGCTTCCCTGCCTGCTTGCCTTCATTCCTACCTACATCTTGCCTTTAAAAAAAAAATCATTAAATGAAACATGCTCCAACACCTTCACCAGCACCTTTCCCCTTAACCTCCCACTTAATGTCCCCTGAGTGATGACAGGTTGACTTGTTTTCCCTGCTCCAGTCTATTGAGAGTGTCAACTGCATGAGAGCAGGCCTGTCTGGGACTGCTTCATTCCCCAGTGAATCCCCTGTGGCTTAGAGCAGCTGTGGGGACACAGGAAATGCTCAGGCAATGCTTGTACCAAACAATGAGCTCTGCATTTTAGTAGAAACAATACAATTACATATTTAATTTTTTGTCACTTTGTCTATTCTTCCAAGGGAGGCAAAAGATGCATTTGAAGGTCTGTTTGTGTGTTTGATCCTCAAGGTGTGGGGGGAGAGTCACTCAACCAAGGAAAAACTTTGGCCATCAACATTTTTATCAAAGGTTCATGGTGGGGGCATGGACTCTTTTCAGAACCAGATGCAAACTATAAAATTCTTCAGAGAAATGTGCACATTTGGAGCATATTACAAAGGATTGAAAGGGGTTGGGTGGGGTGGGCCCTCTCCTGTCTGTCTCCCTGCTTTGAATGTGTCTGACCACAGCAAATATTTGTTGAGCTCATGAATAATGCATATTATCAGTTCTGAGCCATATACCAAGTACATTCATTTCCTAAGGCTGGAACAAATTATCACAAATCTGGGAGTTTAAAACACAGAAATGTATTCCCTTACAATTCTGTAGGCTGGAACTCTGAAGTCAGGATCACTGAAATCAAGGTGTCCTCGGGACTTTCTCCCTCTGGAGGCTCAGGCTAGAATCCATCCCTTGCCTTTCTAGCTTCTGGGGGCTCCTGGCATTCCCTGGCTTGTGGCCTCATCACCCCAATCTCTGCCTCCATAATCACATGGCTTTTTCTGCAGTAACCAAATCTCCCTCTAACTCCCTCTTATAAAAAGGCATGTTATTGCATTTCAGATTCACCCCGAAACCGTGGGGTGATAATCTCTCCATGTCAATATCCTTAACCAAATCCCTTCCTCCAAGTCCTTTGGTTTTTTTTATTTTTCATTTTTCTAAATGAATGGATACATTGGCAATTTATTTCATCAGTGCGATATAATTTCATCAATGTAGGCTGAGACTGGTCAAAATAGGAGACATGAACAACAGAAAACATAAACATTTTTGCTAGCAGAACAGTATGGTTTTTACCAACCCACATACTTATTTATAAGACCTATCTGATCAAAGTTATCATACGTTAACATTCTCAACTTGGACTCCAAAGCCATTGTCAACAAGATATTTTGACAAGGCCAAAGCCCAGGCCACACCCTTACAGCTAGAAAACTTGAAGTAGGCACGGGTGTCATTGCTTTTAGAGCCCGCTGGGCTTCCTCGTGTTGTAATCATAGCTGAGATCCATGGTCTCAGAACCACAAAACTTGACTTTGGCCAGGACAAGGCTTATAATAAAAAATTTAAAAACTATATGACCATATTATGGGTACATATTATGTACCGGTTCCAGCGAATATTACCTGATAAGTTGGTGACAATGAGTCACTCTGCTGCACCAAAGAGGAATCATGGCATAAATGAGCACACACACAGAGGTGTTTGGGGACGGTCACTGTGTTTTGTATCTGGGTGTAACTGAGGGGTGTGAAGGGCTGGCTCCACTCTCATCCCCTCCAGGGCGCTGTGTTTGAAAGTCACCCGAGGAATTTTAGGCTGCCTGGGGACCAAACATCATAAAACAGAGCAGCCAAAGCCATTGAATGACTCTGTATCCCAGGGTGCCCTCAACTGTCAAAGGAGGGCCACCGTTAGTTTTAATGCGCCGGTGCCCAGTTCCACTGCCAGCTATGTTTGTAAAGCCTTCCCGCTTTCCCAGTGCTTGGAAGGCAGCTCCGAAAATAATTCACCTCTAGTAAACTTTGATGTTGTTTAAGAGAAGAAAAAGCATTTAAAATCATCCCTCTGGATCATCTCAGGACCCTGCAAACTCACCACATTGGAGCAAAACTTTTCTGCAAAGGGTGAATGGAATTTGCCAGTTAATTAAAATAACCAAGACAGAGAATTAGACTGTTGGTGGTGAATTTAATGTATTACATAATGTGTAATATATTGATCTACAATGATGTACACTTTAAGTCTGTATAATGTTAGGATGCAATGTCTCTCCAATAAAATTAATTTAAACGAATTAGAAAGAGCTGGTACACCCCGGTGGAGTCATGGTTAGGCCCATCACCTCCAAAGGAGCACAGGCCGCACACACTTGGGTCCGAGTCCTGGGACCAGGGGGAAACAACCAGTGTGAACAGCTAAATAAAAATAAAATAAAATAACTCTTCCTCCTCTTTCTTCCTGCCTGTCTACTCATCTTCATTTCTGCCTGCACCTTCCCTTGAGAAAAAACAACAAAAAAACTAAAAGAGAATCATCAGCCTGGAGAATTTCAGGCCTCTCTTCCTTCTTGGCATGTTAACGTGGCTTATATTTGTCTACAGTTCACCTACTCTTTTAAATACATCTATTAGCCATTTTATCTAGCGGGGTTTTGACAAGTGTTCCTGATTCTTCTAAGCAATAAATTGAATATGATATTTTCCCTCTTCTGTTACATGAAACTAACTTTTCCCAAAGGCTTTCCAGCTTTAGGCACTGTGCCTAAATTCAACAAACAAGAAACAGACCCTCGAGGATCTCACAGCTTGGAACAAGAGGGAACAGGAACACAGTCAAAATTTGACTTTTCTAGATGCTTGGAATTCCATTCAAGTCTTCAAACTGAGGCCAGCCAGCAGTAATTACCTCGTATTCTAAAGAAAACTGGCCTGATGGATTCAGCAGATGCACCCTCTTCCTCTCAACCCCCATTGCCTGCCTCTAGTTCCTCAAAGACTAGAAACTTGAAGACGGGCTCATGGAAGGAATGGGGTGTGTTAGAGAATACTCTCCCAAAGCTGCCCACATCCTATCCCCAGGACATAGCAAAAAGCTCTTGGCAGATGTGATGAAGATTAAAGACCTCGAGATGGGGAGATTCTTCTGGATCATTCAGGTGGGTCCAGTCTAATCACATAAGTCCTCAAAATTGGAAAATCTTGTGTCCCACTATTGTCAGGGAGGGCAGAGGTGACTTTGGAAGTAAGGTCAGAGAGGTGCAGTGTTGCTGACCTTGAAGACAGATGTGGAGGTGTGTTCATATCAAGGACATAGAGGTCTCTAGAAACTAAAAATAGGCCAGGAAATGGGTTCTCCTCTTGAGCCTCCAGAATGGAACACAGCCTTGCTCACACCTTGATTTTAGCCCAGTGAGACCCACGTCAGAATTCCACCTTCCAGTCTATAGGTGAATAAATGTGTGCTGTTCTAAGATACTAGGCTTCCATAGCTTGGTACAGCAGCAATGGAAAAAGAATACAGGGATCTGTCAGAGGAAGTAGACTTTGGATGTCTTGGGGAAGTGCGATCCCCAATCAAGTAGAGACCTCAAAGGAACTGCTTCTGCAACTAGAGAAGATTTGACAAGAGAGTGAGCCCCACTCCTCAGCCAGAGGCTTGCCCAGCTGCAGAGACTTGAAGGCCCTTTGCAGAGGGGCCACTGGCCAAGGCCCAGGAGACACCTCTTTGGAGAACGTGACGTGTTACCAGTATTCAAGTGACATGAACAATAGGGAGTGCTTCCTTATTGGCTGCAGGAGAGGGAAGGCAAGATGCTGATAAGAATGCTGAGGGGACAGAGAAGAGGGAAGGCAGCTGCGGAGCAGAGCCCAGAGGGCTCCACAGATGGACCTTCCCAAGGACTGCTGCTAGGCCCCAGGCCCTCACCCTAAGTGTCCTGTGGGTCCAACATTGAAGCCAAGACTAAGAACTGCAGTGGGGTTGATGGAGGTCAGAGACCTGGTGTATCAATCATGTAGTTGGGAAGTTTCGCAGACATTCCTGGATGAGGGTGTGAAGGAGGAGAGGAAAGTCCCCTACCCCTCTAAGTTCTACTCCGGCTGGTGGAGCCGCTAAATTAACTTCAGACAGGTTAGTAGACAAATTTAATTCCACGTTTAGGGAATCTACATAGAAATGGATTTAAAAGATAGTGAGGCTAAATGAGGGTATATATCCTGAGCTAAGGAATGGGAATAGGAACCTAGGTCTTCAAGGACAGTGTTTTGGGGGAAGGGGGGTTCATATAATGAGGAGAGGGTGACTCGTGTAATGAAGATGTAACTAGATGTTTGTAATTAGATTTTGTCCTGTCATGTAGTTTTCTCTAGTAGAAAGGCTATTTCTAGGAAAATCCCTAATTCAGGGCGATCTATGTAGTTAAGGCAGCGATAAAAGTTTTCCATGAGCTTGAAGGGCCTCCGCTGAACCTCAGCTAAAAATAATCCACATGCCAAAGTCATGCATTTTAGACATGTCACATGCCTTTCTGAACATCTTGGGAAGCCTACCTAAACATCTTGAAGAAACTCAGCCATCAAGTGCTTTGAGGGAGGGCCTGCTGTGCAGATCACAAGCGTCCCAGCCATGTCTTTCAAGACCCCTGTCTCCTTCCCAACTCTAAAGAGCCAGCAGGAGGGAGAGAAGGGGTGGAACTGGCCACATCCTGCCCGCACCTCATCCTCCAGCTACTGGCCGGTCTGAGCTGGAAATTGTGGGATTGAATGTGGAATTAAAGTTTTGATTTATACTGGACTGGGATTTCACTACCCCTCAAAACTGTTTTCATAGCATAAATGAACTAAGATCCTACAGGAGGGCTTGTTAAAGGGCAGCAAAGGGAAGAACCACAGAACATGGTTGGAGGGAGGCAATGGGAGGAAAAACAAACTTTCCTCTTGTCACCCTCCGCTCAACCTGTTGAATAACTGGGTTTTGCTATCACCTAACACAAAAGCATCATATAGGATGTATGGGTGTTACATAGATTTCTCTGCCATTTGGCATATTCACAATATAAGAAGAAATAAATGCCAAAAAAGTTATACAATTTGTGGGATATGCCAGATATTTGCATTTAACAAGCTAAGAAAAAAATACAGCTGACTCTTGAATAACAGTGATTAGGGACACTGATACCCCGCACATGAAAAAATCCATATATAACTTTTGACTCCCCTAAATCTTAACTACAGCATCATGCGGGAGGAGTTGGTTTCAAGACTCCTTAGGATAACTTGTGGTGGAGCCTCTGCATCCCAACTGCAGATTCAACCAACACTCGAGAGTAGTTGAATCTGTGAATACAGAGTTCACAGATAGAAAAAACATCCAGTATAAATAGAGACTTACAGTTCAAACTTACGTTGTTAAGGGGCAACTGTATAATTCAATATGATTTGTCTGTCACTATATATCACAGTTCATTATTTTGAAATAACCATGAATTTATAGTGCACAATACCCAGTGTGGTTGGGTAATGAGACACATTTAAAGGGGAATAATGAATCTTCTAGCTTTTCAGTGCAGCCAGTGTATTACCCATTGTATGAGCATGTTTACATATGCATCTTTCAAAGAAAATGTCAAAAAGTCCACATTTGAAACCATTCTTGAATGTGGGTCCAGGTCAAATGACCCTCCTGCTCTTGACCCTTTATCCTAAACTCTCCGTGATTGGGTATAAGAGGAGATAAGGAAATGAAGGGAAATTTTCTCGTACAGGGAACACTGAAACATTAGGTCTTGAGAGATCAGGAGGACTTCTCCCACTGACAAGAACCAATGCTACAAAGACAAAGAAAGCTGAAAAAGGCTGCCGTGTTGGAAGAGCAGTTGGCATTCTGGTGGTGCTATGGGGAGCAGCAGAAGGCGAGAAAGGCACAATGAAGAAGCAAATGACTCTTGACTAGAAAGGGTCTTGACATTGATGCTTGGGATGTAGACTTGATCCTGGGACCACAGGAGGCCAAGGGAGGCTTTGGAAGCAGGAAAGGAGCAATGTGAGATCAGACGACTTTTAGAAGGTAACTGAGGGTGACTTGGAGGATGACAACAGAGGTGACGCTTGACTCCACAGAATTTTGGCAGCTTGGAATGGACAGCCGAATAGGAAAGAAATATCTGAAGTAGGATCAATCAGAGTAGACTTAACTTGGGGACAAAAAAGGATCAAGTGTGACCATGAACTCCCATTCAGGAGCCCGAGAAACACCATAGACTAAGACCTGGATGAAGAATCGAGGTGGGGTAGGTAATGAATTTGACTGTACATGTTTTAAATATCTGTACTCAGTGTGCCTTTCCTACAGAGGACATTCACCCAGGAGGTCCCCAGTGCACTGGCCCCTTTTTGTGTTTTGAAATTCTACAGCCTTAGGAACCTGTGGAAGGCCTATTATCTTGTTTTCCACTTAATCCTGGTGAATATGGATTTGAGATGGTGACCAAGGAGGAAAGCGAAAGAACCAGGGCTGTTTTTTTTTTTTTTTCCTGAAGCCTCTAAAATAAAACCAAATTTTATTTTCAAACACCATTCAGTTGCATCTGTAAGAAAAATATTATGTGTATTTACTGTAGACATCTCTCTTCTAAAATTATTTCTTCTAAAATTATTCTTAGTTCTTTTGAAATGATGATAATCTTGGCACCAGGCTCCAGCCACCTCTCCCGACCACAGGTTGGGGACAGGAAGGAAGAGAGGCTGAAACTGTTCTTACCACCTGCATGTTACATCAATCTGTGTATAACCTGAGATGATGGGCCAGCATGGAAAAATGGTTACCTGGGTGCTAGGATTTTAGACAATGTTTTAGACAATGAGGATTTTTCTAGCAAACACATTTTTTTTTTTTCCTTAAACAACATGGGAGGGAGGCTCAAGCCTGGGTGGCAGGAGAATTCCTCTTCCATCATGGGAGTGAGTGCTGGCAGGTAATTTAGCAAAACTAGAAACTGTTCGAGAAAACATCCATCGAACCAACAATTTTACTCCCAAGAATGCATCTTAAGAAAATAATCTCCATCCTATAACACCATAATCACATCCCTGGATTTCCAAAAATTGCTTTATTCAAGAAGCTGTTTCAATGATTTAAAAGGAAAAGGAGGTGGGTAGTTACTTCATTCACATTCACAGTAAAAAGTTCTCTTTTTTTCCTGCAGGAGATTTTGGTAAGAAAGTCTATTTTAACGATAGGTGCTTTTTTTTTTTTTTTTCATGATTGCAAAATGAAGTCGTTGATCTAAACTGACAAAAACCTCTGAAATCACTGAGCAAATCTATACGGCACACAGGCAATCAAAATAATTCCATTTCTAGACAACACTGGCTCCAAACTGACTGCACATTAGAATCATCGGGGATCTTTGCACAAATACTGATATTTGAGTGCCCGCCCCACCCTAAGTTCTGATTTAGCTGCTCTGGAGAAGAGCTGGACAGCAGTATTTTTAAAATACATCCCCAGATGACTCTAATGTGCAGTCCGAGTTGAGAACTGCCAGACCCTTGCAATAAATTGCCACACAGCACATAATTCATAACTGACTTGGAAAAATGCAGCGCCAACTCAGCAACCAGTCCTCACAGTCATGGTGTCCTGACGCTGTCTGTGCAACGGGTTCTCTTTTAATTTTGTCTGAAATGTAATCGCCACACAGAAATGTGCCTGCAGCAGAAGAGAATGCATGCTCATCGTGGCTCCAGTGACAGTCATGTCAGCAGCGTCCAAAGAAGACATAAGCATGAGCAGCAACCCAGCAGCTTCCTTGTTCATTCCAGATGGTTCCACAGGTTTTTCCCTAACAGGTCCGGTGCTACTCCTTCTGCATCTGAGCTGTATTCAACAGAGAACCTATGATGCAAATACGTTTTTTAACTCATTATCATGTTCTATCTAATTTGAATTATGAAAATGCATCTAGGAGCAAATACTTATGAACTTGTCTTTAGGCACAAAAAGCTTACTTCCCAGATTATTTATAATAAAAAGGACCAAGGAAAAGAAATACAACTAAATAATCAGAGGATTAAACCAATTAACTAATATCCATGTGAGATCCTCCGGCTTGTGAGCTACAGCATAAATAAGGTGGGATAAAGAGAGACTGTCCTAGTAGAGTTCTAGAATAGTATTGTTTTTTTAAAAAAAAAGTGAAAAAGGAAATGCTCAAACCAGGGTGATTCTGCAAAGGTAACTGGGCATGATGTTAGCCACCCCACTGCGGTGTCTGTAATAAGTGTGGAAGAGTTCACACTAAGCCGGTGGACCTCACATTTCGGTGGGTACCAGACTGCCTTGGGGGTTGGCAAAAGTAGAGATGGCCTGGGCACCATCATTAGCCTTTCTGACTGACTGAGTCTGGGACAAGCCTGAGAATGTTCACTTCTAACAAGTTCCCCCGAGGCAGTGGCCCCAGGGCCAGAAACCGAGAACCACTGTCCACACGGAAGGAATCTGCCTCCACTGACTTTCAAGATTTGAAGGTGTTACCCGAAAATCAGAGCTGGGACTCAGGAGAGAGAGTTCCACTTGTCCTGATGACCAGGAAGAGGTCAAGTGATTCAGAGGACCCTCTTCAAGGAGCCCCTAGATAGAGTTTTAAATTAAAGAGAGGAGGGTCGTCGGAGAGGCCAGGCCATTCAAGGGGAAATGCGGTGGAACACGCCCAGGAACAGGGCATGGTCTCTGCTCGGGCACAAAACAAACATCCCCAGACAGTCACGTTATATTGGCCAAATCATTTTTAAGAATTCCGGGTTGCTAACTGTATTTCACAGAATTCTTTATTTCAATGGCTGCAACAAAAACACTTAATTTAAATAGACTTGAGTAAAAGAGGTGGGGCAAGTTATTGATTCCTGTAACTTAAATCCCAGGGGTTAACAAGCTTCAGGCATAATGGTATCCAGTGATCCAATGATGCTATTATGCTATTAGTGTTATTAGATCTCTTCCTCCCTCCCTCCCTCTCTCTCCCCC
>RJWH01009241.1:0-24202 GCA_004363575.1 Solenodon paradoxus | reverse complement strand
CTGAGTGGAGGAGGTCGGCGGATCAGGTACATCCCTGGCCCTACTGCCCCGCACACAAACGGGGGTCTGAGATGGACAGGGAACCCCATCTGGCCAGTGTTGCGTTCTGTGTCTCTGCCACTCATCCCCAGCCCTGCTCCCTAGTCCCTTCAATTTGGTTCCACTACGGCCTCACTGGGGGTCCCTCTCCTTAGTGACAGCCATGAGGACACCGGGACTCTGGACTTCAGCTCGCTGTTGAAGAAGAGGTGAGCCTGGGGAGCCGGGTCTCAGATCCTGGCATCGCGGTCCCAGCTGTGGCCGAGCCAGCCTCCCTGCCTGTTCAGTGGTGTTGGAAAGGGCATCAGAGGGCTCTGCAGACTTCACATCCTGTGAACTAACATCCCCACCGCGTCCCCCTCACTACATCCCCTGTGAGCCCCCACACTGAGTCTGTGCTAGTTCATCTCAATAACACTGGGGGCCCAGAAGAAGCCAGGAGGGCACCCCACTGCTATAGTTGCTCCTGCTCAGCCCGCCCGCTAACTCATGTCCTCTTGGCCCCCTCTCTCTCTCCTGGACCCTGCATCACCGCCGCTGCCGCCATGCAGAGAGTAAGCATCAGGCTGGATGCTTCGGGGTGGCAGGGTGCTGGCGGGACCCCGAACCCATTCCTGCAGGGGTGCTGAGAGGTGGGGCTGGGAATCAGGATCCCCACTAGCTAGGGGGCAGTCTCTGGGCCCGGGTGTCTCCTGATACACATCTGCCAGGGCTCAGGAGGAATAAACCAGGCAGAGCGGCAGGAGTCGGGGGCGCATCTCACTGACCCTGCTGCCTGCCTTGGTGTGGAGGGAGGAGGAAGCGGAGGGCCCCTGGGCTGTGGGCCCAGGTCTTTATGGGGAGGTGGCCCACACCTCCCATGTGTCCCCTCTTTTCTGCCCCACCGAGCACAGCAGTTTCCGGACCCCGCGGTGAGTGTCGACAAAGCCCAGCACTGTCACCCCTACTTCTGCGGGGAACCGTCTCTAGCCCCAGACCCCCACACTGAGCCTTCAGCCCCTGGAGCCGGGATCCAGGCTGCCCCATGGGAGGGGAGGGGGCAGTGGCCCGGCCAGCGACAGGTCAGAGCCTGTCTGCGTGGGCTGCGGGCCACAGGGACGCCAGGCTGGAGCCCCCAGCAGAGGAGGACGTGTGGGAGATCCTGCGGCAGGCGACGCCATCGGAGTACGAGCGCATCGCCTTCCAGCACGGTGTCACCGACCTGCGCGGCATGCTGAAGAGGCTGACCGGCATGAAGCATGAGGAACGCAAGAGTACAGGTGCCAGCACTGAGAGAGGCCGCGCCTCGCACACAGAGAGGGTTGGGGTGGGGGGGGTGTCCGGTTGGCCCAAGACACCCCGGAAAGGAGAAGAGCCCCGGTGAACCCCCCCACCCACAACAGAGCGCCCAGGTCAGCCCCCTCCACACAGAAGTGAGACAGGCCAAGGTAAGGCCAGAGACCATCACCTGGGCAAGCACCAGCCCAAGGGAGCCCTCCTCCCAGGTGAAAGGCAGGTGCCGCCTTCCCGCCTGCCTGTAGTGGGAGCTGCTTCTCCGCCTCCCCACCCAAGGAGGAGAAGGTGGACCAGCACTGAGACTGCACCTGGGAAAGAGACCTGTCTGGTTGGTCTCTCAGGCTGGCATTCGTGTGCTAGTGTCTATCTTCACCCCGTGACACGTCAGAGGAGAGGGTCCAGGTCCCTCTTCCTGGGCCAGGGGCTCCGCGGACCAGGTCCTCTGGAAACAGTGTGGGAAGGAGGGGCCTTCCGGCCCCCAGGCAGCAGGGGTGGGTAAACCTCCCAGGACCACAGACCTGAGAAAGCAGAGTCAGGAGGAAGAGAAGGCCCCCGGTCCGCTCACCACTCTCCAGCCAAGCTTCTGTCTTTCTGGAAGCCCCCAGCCCCTCATTCCTGAACAGAGCAGGTGGCCAGGACCCCGAGGAAGTCAGCACAGAGAGACAAGGCGGGGACAGACACTTGGAACAGGGTGGGGGCAGACAGGAGACCGTGAGCCTGCAGGGCTGGGGACTGAGGGTGGCACTCAGCCTTTCAGAAGAAGCTGCAGCCGGCCTACCAGGTGAGCAAGGGACACAAGATCCGGCTGACTGTGGAGCTGGCGGACCCTGATGCTGAGGTCAAGTGGCTTAAGAACGGACAGGAGATCCAGATGAGCGGCAGGTGTGGCTGGTGGGGCGTGGTCCTGGGGCCCTGGGAAAAGGGGAGGGGGTCCTGGGGACAGGGCTGTACCTGCTCTCCTGCCTCTGTCCACTGCGTTAGCTCTGTCTGGCTCCTGGTCCCTTTCTCTGCGTCTCTCCATTTCTCCCTTTCTGGGTCTAACTGCCCATGTCTCTATTTTGCCCCTTCCTGCTCCTTTGGTCCGCATGTCGCCTCCTCCCATTGGGAACGCTCCAATGGCCCTTCTGTTCCACAGCAAGTAAGGCCCAGCTCCTGGAAGGGGGTGGGGGGGACAACGACAGAGGGGGTTGAAGGGGGATCGAGGTCCAGGCGTGCGTCCATGGCTCTCCTGCTACTCCTGCCGCCCCCTCCCAGGTACATCTTCGAGTCCATCGGCAACAAACGCACGCTGACCATCAGCCAGTGCTCGCTGGCGGACGACGCCGCGTACCAGTGCGTGGTGGGCGGGGAAAAGTGCAGCACCGAGCTGTTTGTCAAAGGTGAGCGCTGTGACACCGGCCTCCGCAGGGAGGGCACCCCCGAGGCGCAGAGGGCCCAGCTGTCACGCTTTCCCTGCCTTAACAGAGCCGCCCGTGCTGATCACGCGGGCCCTGGAGGACCAGCTGGTGATGGTGGGGCAGCGGGTGGAGTTTGAGTGTGAGGTGTCCGAGGAGGGGGCCCAGGTCAAATGGTGAGTGCCGGGCCAGGGGGTGTGGGCAGGCTGGGGCCTGCGGGCATCCCCAGAGGAGGCCACAGCTCTTGCTGCCCACCCTCCGGCCAGGCTGAAGGATGGGGTGGAGCTGACTCGGGAGGAGACCTTCAAATACCGATTCAAGAAGGACGGCCAGAGACACCACCTGATCATCAACGAGGCCACCCTGGAGGACGCCGGGCACTATGCGCTGCGCACCAGTGGAGGCCAGGCGCTGGCCGAGCTCATCGTGCAGGGTGCGGCCCGGGAGTAGCCCGGGGGTGCAGGAGGCTTCAGAGCCGTGGGTCCCCTCGCTGGGTATGGGGGTGGGGGGTGGTCAGGCTAACGGGTCTGTGTGACCTTAGGCCAGTCACTTTGACATTCTGAACCTCACCTTTTTTTTTTTTTTTTAATGTTGTGACACACAATATTTATTTTAAGGAAAGGTGCAGGCAGGAATGAAGGTGTGCATGTGAGAAGAGAGAGGAAGAAGCGTTTCATTTAATTTAGTTGTTCATCTTGGCTGCTGCCCCTGCCCCACAGCGCGAACTGGCTCCCACAGTCTTACCCACTAAACCACCAGGGGGCGCCAGCCTCACCTTTCTCAGCCACAAAAAGGGGGCGCTCAGGTGGCTATCCCAAAGGGGGTGGTCAGATGGGCCTGGTGAGCACCACACCCCTCCTGAACGCTGGAGCTCCTGAATACACTGTACCGTCACTGGCGCGCACACACGCGTTTTCACTTGCCCACGCGATCACGGGATTCACACCCACACACGCTCCCGGTCACTGGCTCTGCCCCGCCAACCCCAGAGAAAAAGCTGGAGGTGTACCAGAGCATCGCAGACCTGACGGTGGGTGCAAAGGACCAGGCCGTGTTCAAGTGTGAGGTGTCGGATGAGAATGTGCGGGGCATGTGGCTGAAGAACGGGAAGGAGCTGGTGCCTGACAGTCGCATAAAGGTGTCACACATCGGGCGGTGAGTGTCAGGACTTGGCTTCAGCGCAGATGGAAAGGGCGTGGGCAGAGACAGACAGAGATGGACAGACAGATGGACAGTACAATGACTTAAATAGAGAAAGAAACAGAGAGAAAGACAGGAAGACATAGAGAGACAGAAGCACATAGAGGAGGGTACCTCAGACAGAGATGAAAGAGTAGACTCAGACAGACCAGGACCTCCAGGCCAGGGGCCCTCGCTCTCTCATGCTCTTACTCATGGCACCAGCCTCTGGGTCAGCCCATGATGGCCCCAAGGTCATGGAGATTAATGAGACTAGCCCCTGCTCAGTCTCTAAGAGCCCAGCCAAGTGGGGCATGTCTGCTTCTGAAAACATTCGAGAGTGGCTGGAAAAATAAAAAAATAGAGGAAAGAAAACTTTTGAAACTCCAGAACCCCAGGGAGTTAAGACAGAGTGAGGAGCCCCTGGGTTCCTGGCTGGGGTGTCCAGTGAGCCCAGGGGTGTGGCCCAGTGGGCTCCCCTGAGCCACCGCTGCCCTGCAGGGTCCACAAACTGACCATTGACGACGTCACACCAGCAGATGAAGCTGACTACAGCTTTGTGCCCGAGGGCTTCGCCTGCAACCTGTCCGCCAAGCTCCACTTCATGGGTGAGCCGGCCTTCGGCCATGGGCACATAGCCGCCAGCTCTGGGCTGTTATAAGCAACATGGCATCGAACTCAGGGCTGCACACCTTTCCTTCCATGAGTGTGGTGGGACTTTTTGATTAAAAACTCCTAAGTGGGATAACTGGATCATATGGAATTTCCATTCTCCATTTTCTGGAAGTCATATTTATTCTTTCTTTTGTTCACAATGGTGTATTCAATGTAGGATATTGAAATTGCATCTCAGTTTATACATCAAACCACCCCCAGAGTTCTGGTGTCCTTTATCACGACCTTTGTCCCTCTTTCCACCTCATAACCGCAGTCCTGTGTCCTGTTTTTCAAAGGAAAAGTGTAGGCAGGAATGCAGGCACATAGGCAGGCAGGAAGAGAGAGGAGGAAGCATTTTATTTATTTGTTCATCTTGCTTTCTTCCCCCAGCCCTGGGTCACACTTGAGTCCTTGGGATGTATGTGGATTGTGCCATTTAGAGGCAGAGGACTTATCTGCCTGTAGGGTAGCTCTGAAACAAGCCCCAGTTCCCCCAACCAACGGACTGCCTGGGCCCAGAACAGTGGGCGCCTGACCAATGGCCACAAGGCTGTGTCCTGTTATTTTTGTTAGGATTTGTATGTTCACTTGTTTCATTATATTCCACATATGAATGAAACCATTCTGTATTTCTCTTTTTTCTTTCTGACTTCTTGATTGTTGCAAAAGGCACACATTCATCTTTTTAACAGCTATATAGTATTCCATTGAGTCTACAGATCACAGCTTCTTTATCCAGTCACCTATTGATGGGCATTTAAGTTGTTTCCATGTCTTGGCTCTTGGGAACTTTTCGATAAACATAGGGGTCCAGTCTCAATGTTCTGAGGAATCTCCATACTGCTTTCCATAATGGTTGCCCCTTGTCTGCCTTCTCTTGCAGAGGTCAAGATTGACTTTGTGCCCAGGCAGGGTAAGTCTCAGGCCCCCACATGCTGCTTCCTAGAACCTCACCCTGCCCATGTGTCCCCTTACGCACTGAGGGGAGAACAAGGACCTGGGCATCCCGAGACCCAGCTCCAGTTCTGTCACTCTTGACCAGGGGTCATTATTTCTCTGAGCCTCAGTTTCCCCCTCTCTAAAATGGGATCCTGACGTGCCTCCTCTGTGGGGTGGTAGAAAGATACGATGTGAGATACCATGTGAGACTGTATTCTTAAATCTTTCCAGCCTTTAGATTAAATTTGAATCAGGTACTTTAGAATCCTAACTTCAGGAGAATCGTCCAGGTGAGACATGCGCTAGGTCAGTGTTTTCCAAACTGGGTTCCCTTCAGAGGAAATTCCTTTTGAAAGGGGTTCCGTGGTGAGACTGGTTTGGGAAACCCTGGACACCCGCTCCACCGCTTGCTGATTCAGAAGGTGCATCGGCACCTAAAAGGCACTGAGAATGCTGGGGTGAAGACATGGGCTTGCCTTTGTTTAATGCAGGGTGTCTTCATTTATTAGCCACAGAGCCACTCCCCCAGTTTTTTTTAAAAGCTCTCGGGACATTGCTGTTCCCTCAAACACGTTTGTGAAATGAGACAAAAGGCTGCCTGACGTCCCAAAGCCCAGATAGGCGGTGATTGCATTTATCCAAGCTCCTCAAGCCGTACGCTCAAATCTCAGCATTGCATTCTGTATAAACTATACCGCGATACAAGGGGCGTTTTGAAAAGCCACCACAGGCATGTACTCTGCGCCGCTTCCCCTTTTTCTGACCCGCACAACACACGCAGAGCCTCCCAAGATCCACCTGGACTGCCCCGGCCGCGCAGCGGACACCATCGTGGTTGTGGCTGGGAACAAACTCCGCCTGGACGTCCCTATTTCGGGGGACCCTGCTCCCACTGTGCTGTGGCAGAAGCTCATCACGCAGGTACAGCGATGCCTGCCTCTCCTTGCTGTCTGTGAAGTGGGAGCGTGGGACTGAGTGTCCCCGGCCCCGCGCCCCACTGAGCACGCCCTGCACCTGACGAGACTGGGAGTGAGAGGTCCGGCCGCCTGGCAGGCGGGCAGCAGGGAGATGGTGGGGCCGCCGCTGGGGAGGGCGTCTCTCCAGGTGAGTCAGCCCTTTTTCTTCGGGTTCCGTTCCTAGGGGAATAAGGCCCCGGTACAACCAGCTCCTGGAGCCCCAGGGGATGCAGGTGCCAGTGACGAGTGGGTGTTTGACAAAAAGGTGAGTGTGACACAAGTTGGGGTATGGCTTTGCACCCCCACTGCCAACAATTTTGGCCCACAAGGCATGGCTCTTGGACCAGGTCTCCATCAGCCTTTCCTCCCTGTATGGTTGGTGTTGCTGCTCTGTCTTGTGTGCGCCACATATTAGCTCGGTGAGGTCACCGCTCCTGTTGAGCAGAAAAGGAGACTGAGGCAGAGAGGTTAGGAGATAGCCTAATGCTCTGTGACAATTAGCCAGAGCCCGCGGCAGCTTCTTAGTGCAGGTTAGGGGACTGGGTCCTCCCATGGGTGCTCAGACCTGCACTGAGCCCTCTCCTTCGGGCGTCAGCCATCGTGCAGGCTGCAGAAGTAGGCTGAGGTGGGCTGGTGCCTTTTCTCCCTTTCCTGCCCCAGGTGCTGTGTGAGACCGAGGGCCGGGTCCGAGTGGAGACCACCAAGGACCGCAGCATCTTCACCGTGGAGGGGGCAGAAAAGGAAGACGAGGGTGTCTACATCGTCACGGTGAAGAACCCTGTGGGCGAGGATCAGGTCAACCTCACAGTCAAGGTCATCGGTGAGGCCAGGAAGACAGGGGCATCGGGGAGAGCCCTGCATTCACTCAGTCACTCTGCAAACACCACGTGAGCTGTCTAAGCCAGGGGAGGGCTGGAGTAGGGCCCGAGTGGGAATGCCCAGTGCAGAGTCACCCAGGCTGATTGGGGACTGGTGACAGGATCAGAACTGCGTTCTAGAAAAACTACTTTGGCTCCAGGGGTGGGGGTCAACAGTGGTGGCCCTGGGCCAGGGCAAAGTCGATGTGAGTCCTCTCTCCGCCCAGATGTGCCAGATGCCCCGGCAGCCCCCAACATCAGCAACGTGGGCGAGGACTCGTGCACCGTGCAGTGGGAGCCGCCTGCCTACGACGGCGGGCAGCCAGTCCTGGGTGAGCTCGAGGGCACCAGGGCAGAGCCAAGGGCAGGGGCTGGGGGCGGCCCGGTCCCAGACCAGACCTCCCACACTCTCTTCGCAGGCTACGTCCTGGAGCGCAAGAAGAAGAAGAGCTACCGGTGGATGCGGCTGAACTTCGACCTGCTCCGGGAGCTGAGCCTGGAGGCGCGGCGCATGATCGAGGGCGTGGCGTACGAGATGCGGGTGTACGCCGTCAACGCCGTGGGCATGTCGCGGCCCAGCCCCGCCTCCCAGCCCTTCATGCCTATTGGTGAGCCTGCCTGCCGGCCCTGCCCGCCACACCAGGGGCCGCGCCCTAGGTATTTACTCCGCCCCGCCTCCCCTTTAATCCTCCTTGCACTCTGGGAGAACCTTCTGCATTTCACCCGAGAAGAAAGTGAGGCTCCTGGAAGTTGACTTGCTCCGGGTCCTCCAGCTGGTAGAGGGCGGCACAGACACACACCACTCTGCCCACATTTGTCTCTGCAACCTCACTCCCCACCCGCAAAGTGGGGATAATGACAATATCCACTTCATAGGACTGTTAGGATGAAATGAGATTGTGGGCGGCTCCCAAATAATGGTCCGCTGTTCCCGTTCCTTCAACCAGGCGTTGTCATACTTGGGACAGGGTGAGGGCAATGGGTGCCTGAGAGTCATCTGGCAGAGACTGGTTTGCAGAGCCAGCTCTGTCGTCCCCTGAAGGCCACCTGGAATCATGGTCCCTCGATGAAACGTCAGTTTGCTCCTCTGCACGAGGCGGGTTGAGAAGGGTAAAAGACGCTGATGTGTGGCAGGCTCTGGAGGCCACCTGTCTACCAGGATGTGGGTCTGGGTATGCGGCTGTCTTGGGAAGGGACAGGCGCCCCGCCCTCTGGCTCAGGGCGCGGGCACAGCTGGGGAGGGCTTCTGGTTTGCTCAGCTCTTTGTCAACTCACCTAGTCACAGGCCAGGCAGGCCATTTTAGCTTAGTTTTTCCTTAGATTACATACCTAGCATTTCCTATGCCATCTAACAAAAGTGGCTCCTTCTAAGAGTGCTTGTGTTCCTTTAGGTATCTTTTCTTATTGAGGTCTCTCGTAATTTTTTTTTTAAAGGAAAGGTGCAAGCAGGAAGAGAGAGGAGGAGGAAGCATTAATTTTATTGACTTGTTCGTCTTGGTTGTCTCTCCCTCCCCTTCCCATAGTGAACCTGGGTCCTTGGGATGTGTGTGGACAATGTCCGATGGATTTAACCACTAAGCAATCAGGGCTGATTGTTTTAAATATTATCTAGAGACGTCTTTTAAAAAAGCTGAAATTATTTTTTAAGAAAGGTGCAGGCAGGAATGAAAGCGAGAAAGCAGGCAGATAAAATAAAATAAAATAAAATATTGAGTTGTTCGTGGTTGTCCCCCCTCCCCTGCCTCTGATTAGGTGTACAGACCTAATGTATGCATGGGATGTATGCGGACTGTGCCTCCTGGAGGCGGAGAACTTATCTGCTAAGCCACCAGGGGGCGCCGAGAAATGAAACTATTTCTTAAAGGGTTTGAAAGCCTGTGGATGGTGAAGTCCTCCCTACACCACCAGCGGCCAGTTGAGGGTCCTTCAGCTTCCTGGCAGGTGCAGGCTGCTCTGAACGCTCTGTCCCCCTCTGCCCAGGTCCCCCCAGTGAGCCCACCCACTTGGCAGTGGAGGATGTCTCTGACACCACCGTCTCCCTCAAGTGGCGACCCCCGGAGCGCGTGGGAGCCGGCGGCCTGGATGGTTACAGTGTGGAGTACTGCCGCGAGGGCTGTGAGTGCCCCAGCCAGCTCCGGGCCCTCTGCCTCCAGCTCCCTGCTGTGAACTGGCCCCCGGCCAGGCGCCTATCACCCACTGGGCTCTGTCTGCAGTGGAGATCCTAAGGAGGCGGGCACCAGGGTGGGGTATGGTACTAATGCCTGTAGTCTTGTCCCCAGGCTCGGAGTGGGTGCCTGCCCTGCAGGGGCTGACTGAGCGCACATCCATGCTGGTGAAGGACCTGCCCACAGGCGCCCGGCTGCTCTTCCGCGTGCAGGCGCACAATGTGGCGGGTCCTGGAGCCCCCTCCACCACCAAGGAGCCTGTGACAGTGCAGGAGATACTGCGTGAGTGACCGTCATGCAGGCCTGTCGTGGACACTGGCCCTCAGTGTCCAGTGGAGGTGGCACAGATGGGGAGCCCCTCTGAGAGGGAGGGGCTGACGCTGGATCAGAGCCTGGCCCCAGGCCAACATACGTGCAAAAGGCCCTCTCAGTTTTCCCACGTCGGCCCCCAGTTGGGAAGCAGGGACAGCGTGGGTCACAAGGCCATCACAGCTCTGTCCTGAGTCCCGGCTCCCACAGGCAGGTGTCCTTGTGCTTAGGAAGGTGCAGGGAGGCCTCTCTTGGGTCATTTTGGTCCATTTGAGACCTGCTTCTCACTCTGCTGCTCAGCAAAGGACCAGTCATGTAAGGGCTGGCTCCGAGTGGAGAGAGACAGCGAACTCGGGGAAACGAACTGGGGTAAAGATCCCAAAAAGGCCTGGATTTGCATCCTGGCCTGTGACTTATTGGTGGCCTCAAGCCAGTTGTCTGCACCTCCCTGCTCCCTGCCCCTTGGAGAGGTGCGTGAGGCTTAGTGGGACCAGGGAAGGCCCAGCAGACAACCCTCTCCTCAGAGGCCGCTCTCCGGCCCGGCCTCTGGGGCACAGGCTGCTGCGCTGCCCCTCAGGCCCGGCTGCCCCTCACTCTGCCCACAGAGCGGCCGCGGCTCCAGCTGCCCAGGCACCTGCGCCAGATCATCCAGAGGAAAGTCGGGGAACCTGTGAACCTCCTCATTCCTTTCCAGGTAGGGTTGCCCCTGCTCTGCCCCAAGGGGAGAAGCTCCAGCGAATGAATGTGACTCGGGCCTGACCAGACTGTGAGGCTGTGTGAGGCTGGGGTGGTGGCCGGGCCTCAGGGAGCATTCCTCCCCACAGGGCAAGCCTCGGCCTCGGGTGACCTGGACCAAAGAGGGGCAGCCACTGGCAGGGGAGGAAGTCAGCATCCGCAACAGCCCCACAGACACCATCCTCTTCGTCCGCGCTGCCCGCCGCGCCCACTCTGGCACCTACCAGGTGACGCTGCGCATTGAGAACATGGAGGACAAGGCCACACTGGTCCTACAGATCGTCGGTGGGTGGCCCTGCTTTCCTGGGCCTGCTCATTCCCAGCCCATGCTGGGTGGAGGGCCCAGGACGGAGACCCGACCCAGAGCTGCAAACCTTGTGTCTCTGGAGGGTGGTGTTCAGCAGAGTTTCTCTCTGACAGACAAGCCAAGCCCCCCACAGGACATCAGGGTCACTGAGGCATGGGGGTTCAATGTGGCCCTGGAGTGGAAGCCACCCCGGGACGATGGCAATGCGGAGATCTTGGGGTACACGGTGCAGAAGGCCGACAAGAAGACCATGGTGAGCCTGGGTCCTGGCACCCCCACTTCCGCCCTCCTGAGGCCCAGGTGGACCTGGGGCCCCACTGCCCCACCACCTGTGAATGTGCTGCTCTTGTCCTCTCTGCTCTGGTGCCCTCACACTGGGGTGCAGACACTAGGAGTGCTCGAGAGGCCCCAGCAGGGCGCAGAGCCTGGCCCCTTAGAGGCCCTCCCTGCCCTCACCAGGAGTGGTTCACTGTCTTGGAGCATTACCGCCGCACCCACTGTGTGGTGTCTGAGCTCATCGTCGGCAATGGCTACTACTTCCGCGTCATCAGCCATAACACAGTGGGACCCAGTGACAAAGCGGCCACCACCAAGGAGCCTGTCTTTATCCCCAGACCAGGTGCCGTAAGCTCATTCCCGCTCCCCGGGGAGTGGGCAGGGAGGGGAGCCAGACTGTGTGGCCCCCTGGGTACAAAACCCTGTCCCCAACAGGCGTCACGTTTGAGCCACCCAGCTACAAGGCCCTGGACTTCTCCGAGGCCCCAAGCTTCACCCGCCCGCTGGTGAATCGCTCGGTCATCGCTGGCTACAACGCTACCCTCTGTTGCGCTGTCCGGGGGAGCCCCAAGGTAGAGACTTTGGGTGTAGGCAGGGGCCCGGGGCTCCGACCGCGGCAGCAGTCCTCTCCCCGGCCCGGCTCCTGCTTCAGGAGCCAGTCTCCCTGGATTCCTGCCAAGTCCCCTCACAACCTGAGACAGTCTCCCTCCTTCCCATTAGCCCAAGATCTCCTGGCTGAAGAATGGCCTGGACCTGGGCGAAGACGCCCGCTTCCGCATGTTCAGCAGGCAGGGAGTGCTGACTCTGGAGATCAGAAAACCCTGCCCCTTCGATGGGGGCGTCTACGTCTGCAGGGCCACCAACTTACAAGGCGAGGCACAGTGTGAATGCCGCCTGGAGGTGCGAGGTGAGGCCTGGGCCAGGGCTGCGCAAGGCGGGCGGGGCGCCTACTGTCCTCGCTCAAGAGCGGCTCTGGCCGAGAGTGCAGTGGCCCTGTGACGTCTAGACTGGGGCTGGCATCTGGGCTCCTGCTGGAAGGCTGGGGGCACCACCGTGAGGGCAGGTGCAGACCTATGTGAAATGGCCTCCCTCTCTCCCCAGTGCCTCAGTGACCACCGGGCTGGCTCCCCCAGGATGGCCAGGTATGTGCTCCGGACCACCCAACTCCAGGGACAGGACCCTAGTCCCATGGAAATGGGGTGCAGATGACCCTTAGAAGGTTTCACTCCAGATCGCTCACCAGGGAACTTGTGTCACAGGTATGACTGGAGCCACCATCTGCCTGGAGCGAGAAGGAAGCTGGACGGGCCGCTTTGCTGCTGCTGCATGTGTGTGTGCAAGTGTGTCTCCTGGGCTGGACCAGGGAAGTGTCAGGACAGTGGTCAGCAGCAGGCCTGGGGCTCTGCAGCCTGAATGGAGCGCCCCCAATGGGGGAAAAGTGGGTGGGCTCTGGCCTGCCTGTCTTCTCCGTACACCAGGGTAATAAAGATCAGTGTGTCACGGAGCCAACTCTTACCTGCCTGATGCGCTTGCTTTCACAAAACACAGGGAAACTGGCTTCAGAGCCAACGGGAAGCAGCAGTTCTGCCTCCCGGGTGAGTTAAATGGGACCCAGAGCGGAATTCTAGTTGAAGGCGCCTGTCTTCGCACATTGCGTATACTTCCAGCGAGGAAACCGAGTCGCTGTGACAGAGGAAGGGCAACGGGCCTGTGACCCAGGGCTCTCCTACCTGGCCTTGTGCCCGGTGCTTGTGTGGCGAGTGGCCTGGCAGTGCCAGCTTGTTCCATGGCACAAAGAAACTTCCCTGTAGGCTGGTCCTGGGTTGCTTCTGAGTTCCAGCCAACCCCAGACACTCGGCCAAAAGCCCAGAGCCCAGACCCAGCAGAGCCCAGCACAGCCGCACTGACCCTCTGGGCCACACCTGTAAGGGATGGGGAACGGGGACTGCAGTACTGGCTTTCCCTTCACTGTGAAATAAATCTCTGCTCTGGTGGCAGAAGCCAGCGTGGCTGCTCCCAGTAGTGGCCAATTCGGAGCACAGCAGCCCTTAGCTTGGCCCCAAGGCCCCATGGGGGAGGAAGCCCCCCACAGCCTCTCGGGAGGAGGTCGGCTGGGCGGGCAGGCTCCTTCTCGCCTTCCTGCAGGCTTCAGATGCAGTTGTGCAGCCCAGGGGCAGCCTTCCTCGGGCCACAGTTGAAAGGAGCATCACTTCAGGCAAGGCAGCAGGAGCCCACGAGGCGTTAAGGACATTTATTTCACATTCACACATCTGTACATTTTCTATAAATAATGTGGAGCTGAAATATTTACAGTTCTCTCTTGCCCACACCCAGGCCACCTCTCCTTTCTGACACCCAGTGCCAGGAGACGCTGCTGGCAGACAGATGTGCAAACTGAACGTGGCCTTTCCCCACCCCACCCTGGTCCCGGCCACCCGTGGTCCCTAGGACTCTCCTAACCCCAACCACTCTGTTCCCTGGTGCTGAAGGCAAGGCAGACCACTGAGAAGTCATAGCTCAGCAAAAAGCAGCTGCACGGCGCTGCTTCACTATCCAAGGCTTGTGGCAGGCGGGGAATGTGCAGGGACGCCAGGGGCTGACGCCCACTCGGCCCCCTGATGCCCTCTTTTCCTGCCACCCTCCTCTGTAAGAGCAGGCTGCCAGCTCCCCTCAGGCCCCAGCGGGCAGGTCTGCTCCAGGCGCCTGGCCGTGCGGGCCACAGAGGACGGACAGCGAAGTCCGGCACTGGAGGGGTGTGACGCCAAGGACAAGAACACAACAAATGTGTCAAGGACACAAACAGTGGGCTCACACGGGTCTGTACTCAGTTTTCAGAAGCAGTGGCCAGCCAAACGGACACTTGCGCTCACACGCACTCTCTCGAGCCCTGAGGGGACAGGAGGCTGGTCTTCTGGGAGTGGAGAGTGCAAACGGGGAAGAGACCACCTCGGCCCTGTGACAGACAAGCTGAGACACATAGAGAGACACGCAACTGGAGCCAGCGAAGCCACCGTGAGGGGCCGCTAGAGACACACGCCACCGCTTCTCCGATGGAGCAGCATCGTGCACCTGGGGGCACAAGAGGCCAAGGGCGTCCCCTGGGCGGGGAGGCCTTCACCCGTCATCAGCTAGAGACTGGCCGGGGTGGGGTGCGGAGGTCTTCCTCACTGCTACGCACTGCGGCCACGTACGAGAAGAGACACAGCACGGAGTAGCAGATCTCGTGGGCCTGTAGGGACAGAAGGCCAGACGGACCAGCATCGCCAGGATTCCCACGCCGCACATGCGCAGACCGCCCAGTGGCCACTCCCGCCCCAGCGGGGCTCAGGCCTCCAGCTAGAGCGCCCCAAGCAGGGCCTCAGAGCAGGCTGGCGGAAGCGGGCGCGTGTGCGCCTCTCCCCGAAGGAAGACAGGTTTCCACCGAGTCGAGTCTTCGGCATCTAGGCCGAATCCGCTGCTGCTCAAAATGTCCCTGGTCCCCTTGGCCATGCAGAGGCCCCCGCCCGGCCTGGAGGTGCCAGGGGCCCTGCGCGCTCTGCCCGCCAGCATGCAGGGCACTTACCATGGGTGTCTTGTACTTGTGGCTCACCACTTCTTTAATTTCAGGAACTAAAACCGGACGGGCAAGAGACAAAACATAAAGTTCGAAACGAAACGCAACGGTGCCAGACTCCCCCAGGCGGCGGTGCCCGGCACCAGGGTCCCAGCCCCAGCGGCCTCTCCTAGTGGCTGCAGTGACTTAGGCTACGACAGCACAGAGGCTGTGGAGGCTTCTCTCAGCCTCTCCGGGATGAGGACACAGCCCAGACTCCGGGCAAGACCTCTGAGGTTTGCAATGGTTCCATGCTCCAGGCCGTGACTGTCCATGCGTCTGGGCCCCCGAGGGGAGCAGCCTGGCCTCCTCCCCCCGGCCTGGTCACTGCTACTGCCCGGGGCCCAGCGGAAGGATCTGGGGAGGGAGACGAGGGTTCTCTAGCCTGTGCCTCACCTTGCTAAGAAGCCCGAGAATTCCTCCCTGTCAATAGCCCGCCACTCTGGGCATGTTAAACATGGCTCCCTCTACACCCAGCGCAAGGCTGGAGGAGGAGCGGCTTCCTGCTAAACCCACCAGACCTGTGCGCTCCCTCCCTGAGTGGCAGGAGAACCAGGCCTGCCTGTGTGAGGGGGAGCATCAGAGGGCTCTGGAGCAGACACATGGAGCAGAAGGAACAGGCGAGTACAGCACCCGGGAAGGAGGTGACAGGGAGCATCAGGCAAAATACACACATGTCCACAGCCCGGAATGCAAGACCAAGAGCCCCGCCTGCCCTAGCCATGCAGGGTTCTGCTTGGCCGGAGAAAGGAGGTGCCCAGCTCAGCCATCATCATATTCCCGGAGACTGGGAGCAGAGGGCTGTGGCTTCCCCTGGGGGCCAGAAAAGGTAGGATGAGCGTTGGCCAAACCTTCTTCTGACCCTGGGAGGTCAAATGGGGGTAGGAGGAGAGGGAAGGACCCAGGCGAACAAGGAATAAACTCATCAGAGGTAGAGCAAGAAGCCCCATCCTTCTCCTGAGGCAGAAGGCCCACCAACTCTGTGGCAGAGGAGAAAAGGGAGCACACAGGGGAGAGCACTCAGAACCAGGGCCAGCAAAGGGCGGAGGCGGGGCGGGAAGGAGGAGGTGGTGGGGAGAGAAGGGAAGACTGGGCAGTGTGAGCAGCAGCTGTGGCTGAAGGAGCCCCCCACCCGCTGCAGGGCCTGAGGGGGGCCGGGAGAGGCAGCTGAGCGAGCCGAGGTCACTTTACCTGCTGGAGAAGGAAGGTTTTCATAGCAGCGATGAGGGCACAAAAGAATGAAGCACAAACACAGCAGGAACTCAAAGCCCCAGGTGAGAGCCCCTACTGGCTCCAGTGCTGGGCTGGGGAGCTGCTCCCAGCTTCCTCCTACCACTGACCGCCGCCTGCCTGAGCCCAGCCTGTAGGCTTCTCTGCCCGCTGGGGAGCCTGTCCACTGCGGCCTCAGCACAAGGGCCGGACGAGCACTGGGCTGCCGGAGGGACCGCGCAGGCGACATGACACAGCAGAGCTGGGGGATCGCCCAGCTGCTCTGCCCCAGAACTTTCTGACCACCAGCTGGCCAAGCAAGGGGAGGTGCCACTGGTCCACAAAGCATCTTTCGTACCAGCTAAAACTGCCTAAAGCCACTGTTCTGCCGACCCACTCCCTAGCGGCCATGTCTCTCTCCTCTCTCCTTCCCTTCTGTCTCAGGGCTCCCTTCTCTCCCGTGACTCCTGCTCCTCCCTGGCCTCCCAGTGGGAGTCTTCTCTCTGCCTCTACTCCCGCCTCTGGAGCTCTGAGGTTTGAGTTACTGCCATGTGAGTCCAGACCTAAGAGCAAAATAGTGTAATTACCAAATTCCTCCAGGACAAAGACGCCTCGAACTGTATTGCACTTTTTAATGTGATTCAGCTCTATGAAAACCTGCAAGAGAGGGAGGGAGGGGGGTAAGGCCCAGAGGCTCCACCCCTGACCCATGAAGCCCGCTCTCCCAGCTACAGCCCTACCCCACACAGAAAACCTACTTCCCGCAGGGAGGACAGAAGAATCCACACGCACGCACACACAACTCAAAAGCGCTAAGAAGCGAAGATAGCAGAAAGGGTATATACCTTCCGCTCCTGGCCGGAGGAGAAAGCATGGGAGAGAAATGAAGGCGTTAGTTTTAAGGGTCAAACCCAACCCAAAGGCCCCGCTGCTGGCCTGGGCTGCCTGCCATGGCCTGTGCCCGGGGCAGCGCTGGTCGGACACTGTGCCAAGGGCCCCCCAACCCCCATCGGCTCTCTACCCTTCCATGCATCCTCCTCCGGTGCAGAGGGCTGGCACGGGTGCAAAGCTCCCCTCGGGCTGTTCTTGGGGCGGGAGGTGTGGATGTCGTCCCTGAAATAGGATCCAGGCTCTCCCAAGAAGCAGCTGGTGGTATTAACCAGAGACCACTGAGAGCACCTTCTGGGAGACTACAGCTGCTCTGTGCACATCTCATGTCTGCGTGGTGCAAGACAGAGCGTTACCCTGACGGTACAGAGGAGGACACCGAGAAGGCTGATCTGCCCACGAATCGCGAAGCTGGGCTTCGAATCTGAGTACGTCCTGACCTCGAAGTTCACGCTTTCCCCCCGCTATGCCATACTGCAGAACTCAGACGCAGGGCCCAATGCTGCCTCGAAGCCCAACGACAGTTATCGGGGGGCGGGGCGGGGAGATGGACCCCAAGGTCCAAGGTCCTCTCATTAAAAGTCAGGGCTTGACTCCCCGTCTCTGGAGCGGTCTCCTCTAGGGCCAAGCCTGAAATGCGCACCAGCTCACACACGCTTGGTAACGGTGCGGCGATGCGGTCCGTCAGAAGGGCTCCACTGAGGGCAGACCCAGAAGAAGCTGGTCTGGGCGCTGTTTAAGGAGACCTCTTCTGCGGGAGGCGGGGCATCAGGGCACGCCATGGCGCCAGGAAGTGCCGCACGGTCACAGTCCACACAGTCCACAAGCACATCCCTGTCTGGGCAGACCTGAGCGTCTTCAACGCACTGTCAGGGATGTTAGTATGACAGAGTGCGTGGACTGTTAAAAACGGGGGGCCAGGACCTGGGCAGCTGCTCCCGTCACACCAAAGCTGCCCGCTAGAGCCCTGCAAGAGGGAGACCTGAACAGCTAGTGAAGGGAGAGCCAGGGCGCATGCCCGCCAGCCCTGGGCACGCGCGGCGCCGGCTCAGAACCTCGAGAGGACAGTGCGTCAGGGGTGGGGAAGGCACTTGTGTGAAATCAGAAGTGGGAACGGACCTGGGATGATGCGCTGGCCTCAGAGAGGACTTAGCTTAAGGGCTGTCCACTGAGAGGAAAAACGAACACTGTGTTAGAAGACCAAGATGAAAAAGGTCAGCTCTTCTGGTGGAATCACAATGAGAGAAAGATGATTCCCGAAAGGCTCCCCGGTCAAAGGAAGGGGAGTGGGGCCTGTGGAGCTGGGGACAGAGTGGGACACTCCCAGGAGAGAAGAGAATAGGAAGAAGAGTCAGCAGGAGGAAAAGGCAAATAAACACACACACGCGCCCCTTGGAACAGACACAGGCCACTCGCAGACACACATGTGTGTCACACGCCAGAAACACACGAAGGATCTCAGCCGGCCTAGACTCTCGAAGCAAAACCACCAAGCAAAAGCAGCCCCTGGGGATAAGGGAAGGCAGACACTGCGAAGAAGGGCCAAGTGAGACGCTCCCACTCACACTGCGCTGAGCCTATGGCACGAGGCCACCGCCTCCTGCAGCTCGAAGAGGTGGCCACTGTCACCGTGCCCTTCTCTGACTGCCCTCTGGGGGCCAGCTGCTCCCACTCTCCCACTTGCCCCGGAGGTCCGCGCTCACGCTCCCTGGGAAAGCTCTGGGACTGGACAGCGGTCCTTATGCAGATGGAACAGGGCTAGGGAGCCCTGGGTGCCACTCGCACCTACCTGGTTGTGCATGAACTTGAGGTTGATGCCCTCGAGGGTGACCTGCAGCAAGCCACCCTCGCCCGTCTTCATGTCCTGCACAGGGAACTCACCACCGAGTTCGGGTCCTGTGTGAGGGAGGAGGGCGTCAGCTAACTGGGCAGGCAGGGTCCCGACACTCAGAAGCACCGGGGAAAAGCAGCGGAAAAGCAGCGGAAGGCTCAGGAACCCTCCTCTCACCGGGTTTGATGCTGTGCTGCCGGGCGGCTGCACGCTCCATGCTGTCCTTCACACAGTAGTATAGCTCCCGACACTGCAGACACGAGAGCACCCGGTCAAGCGGCCCTTGCGGGTCCCCATGCCCTGCTCCGCGATGCTCCTGAAGGCCAGGCTGGCCCGGCCCCATGGGCCCGCAGAGGCGGCTCTCCGTCCCCCACAAGAGCCAGAGGCCAAAGTGGGGCTCCAGATGCGGGAAGTGGGACTTCCCGCAGGAGATGCGGCACCTTGTCCCCGCGCCCCCGGCCACACAGGGCTGTGGGTACCTTCTTGGTGTAGAACTTGTTGAGCTGTGTCTCTGAGCCGTGTCGGCGCCACAAGCACAAGACCTTGGTCTTGGGGCAGTAGGTCATGTTGATGAGCTTCTCGTACCACCAGCGCTCGTACACCGTCCCGACGTGGCTGCGCAGAACCACGCAGTCGTCGCACACCTGGAGGAGGGCACACAGCGTCGGGGCCTGGTCCCTGCCGGGCGTGCCATCCCGGCCGCCCCACACTGCTCCCGTGGGGACGGCGAGCCCGCGGCTCCTGGCACCCCCGCAGTGCCAGGCTTCCTTAGCTGGGGATACCAGCACTGAGCTGCCGAGTGTCCACCAGAGCGTCAAAAGAAAAGGAGCCTGAGGACAAGGAAGGAGGCTCATCTCCACTTTGTGTGCATGGCCTCTTCTACGTTCTGGACTTAAAGTCCTCAGAGACTGGCTCATGCCGCCACCTTGCAAACTTGGTGTCATCTCTGCTGAGAAGCACAGAGGCAGAGGAGGGATGCAGACTCAACCGAGGAGGGAAAACAGAACAAGGCATCTGTGAGCCCTAGCTTGGCCCCAGGGCTGCATATGTCCTTTAAAAAATTAATCATACGAGTGACATATTGATGATGCTTATTGCAAAAAAAGATATAGGATGATGTGAATTGAAAGGCGAAGTCCTCCCTCACTGCCTCAAGTGACCGCTCCTGTCCTCAAGGCTTCCGTTGTCATGGGAGGGATGACTGCAGCGCAACTGAAGGCTCAGCGCGCAGGGCTAAGATCACGCCTTGGTTTCGACCAGCTGTCCTTGTACTTAGCTGTGCTACCTCAGGCAACTAAATTGTCATCTATATTTCTTCCTGTTTAATAACTTCCTGGAGTTATTGTGAAGATCAATGCGCATAAAATCCTTAGAACGGGTGCGTCTAGTGGCTTCGCGGTTAAGTCCATGGGCATAATCCACAGAGATCCCAAGGACCAGGCTTGCCACCAGGGGTGGGGGTGGGAGGGCGGTAACAAAAACAAGATGAACTGAATATAATAAAGGCATGCTTCTTCCTCCTCTCTTTTCTGGCCTGCGTGCCTGCACACTTGCTTTCATTCCTGCCCACATCTTTCCTTAAAAAAAAAAAAAAATCCTTAGAACAAGGCCAGGTGCAAAGATACTATTCCAGAGTTAGCTGCTATCGCAGCAGCACGACATGGAAATATAGTCATGATGATGATCATGTTGACTGCTTTCAAATCTGCATATGAGGCCTCTCATGCTTTCCAGAAACTCTCTCAAGTCTCAGAGGCAGCACCTCAAACTTTTCATGTTCAAATCGGAACTCAACATCTCCTCCTGCGGAGATCCTCCTTCGAAGTCCCCTGAGCAGACGGCGTCACCATCCACCCAGCTGCTGAGTTGGCAGTGACAGAGATACTCGGCTCCCGCCTTTCGCTCTCTAACTATGGCGCTGAATCACGCCCGTTTTCCCTCACGCAGAGCACTCTCCCCACAGGCCACTGCTGCCGCGAACCCTATTCCTCTCAAAGTCTCAGCTCACCTCTGAGAGCGGCCTGCAGCTTCTAGAGCCCACAACACGGCCCCTGCCTCCTGAATACCCGTAATACTCACCGCACCTTGTGACCTCGTTTTGTTTAATTATCTCGTGTCCCCAGGCTTTTCAGCCCTGGTAGAAACCATGTCTCCCTTATTTACCACTGAACTCCACACCTAGCAGAGTGCCTAGTGGACTCCATAACTATTACTACCGCATGCTCCATAAACATTAGACGAATGAATGTGGAACACCCAGACTATCAGGCTGAATCGACTAGCTAAGAGGTCGCTGACATTCTAAAAGCCTTATGAAGAAAAGGGCCGAAGGAGCAGAGTAGGATGTGGAAAGCTGAGTTGAGCCCCAGTCTGACTCCAGGGTTTCTCCATGTGGAAAATGGAGATCATTACTCTGCTTTCCATAATCCTTTAACAACATCACATAAAGGAGATGGAGTGATATTTGGGGGAACATCTGATTTCTAGGCTAGAAGAAAGGTAATACTGTGTCATACTTGTCTATGCCGCTGATGGAAGAATGAACCGTTAAGAGTTTTGGGGATGGCAGTTCGATAGGAACTGGCGTGCAAATCAGTGGCACGCACCGCTGGAGTAGGGGTTGGGTCAATCACCTCCAAAGGCGCACAGACCACAATACCCCTGGGTTTGAGTCCTGGACCCTGGGGGGAGGCAGGGGAACAAGCAGTGTGAACAACTAAATAAAAACAAAGTGCTTCTTCCTCCTCTCTCTTCCTGCCTGCCTGCTCACCGTCATTCCTGCCTGCACCTTTCTTTAAAAAAAAAAAAAAAAAAATCTATTAAAAATCTTAAATATTTATAAGCTTAATCCAGAAATTTTATGCTAAGAAGTCTATCCTACAGAAATTGTATCTGCAAGGTGGTATGTTCAAGAAGGGTCAATGCAACATTGCTCAAAAAAACAAAGTGTGAGGGGCGAAGTCAATTACGGTATGTCCTTAGCCTCCATTTGAAAAACAGATGATACACTATGCAGACACAGAAAGAGGTCTGTAGTAGATGAAGTGAGAAAAGTCAAATTATATAACAAAGTTGGCAGTTTGATGCACTTTTGTAAATATTAAAACAAAATTCCATGTAAGCTGTATTTAGACAACAGGGCAATTTTTTTAAACCTCAAAGGATTCATGCCAAACTCTAACAGTGGTGACCTCTGAGATATGGCATTGAAAGCAGGTAAAGGGGAACTTTGACTTTGTACTTTGTTTACTTCTATGTGGTTTGATACTTTCACAGTTCTACCCTCACCACTTACAAAAGGCAATAAAGATCATTTAAAAAAATCTTTGCATGCAGCTGTCCAAGGGGTCATGAGGCCAGCAGGCCGTGCTCTGAAAAAGGCTGCATCAGATGTTGGGGTGAGAGGCAGCTCGGGGGGCAGCACTTTGAGGGAGGGGCTCCGTGAGGTGGCTGGTAGGAAGCTCCCCTGTACGGTGGTGAGTTCTTTATGTCAAGGAGTCTTCTGGAGAGATGTTTTTTAAAAGGAAAAGGACGAGAATCACAGGCGCGGTGATCTTAGGTTAGCCCTCAGCTCTGAGGCCCCTAGCCAGTCCTCACGCTTCTCGCGGCCTTGAAAACACTTCCCTGCTCAGTACAGCGACATCAGTGCTGCCGCTCCAGAGCTGAACCCGCATCCCATTGGATAAATCACCGGTTCAAAAGGCTGTGAATGAGACACTCAGATTCAACTCAATCAAAAGGAAACACAATACTTGGAAAAAACATTAACTTTACAACTTTATATAAGAGTTGTATTTGGTCCCTACAATTACTCAGAAGAGATCCACAAAAACAAAGAAAACTTAGCCAATTTCCTCTACTATCCTACAGTAAAGAAGAGTTTTTCTAATTATGACTCACAACCCAGAAGCCATCAAAGTGGCAACTGATGATTTCAACTACATAAAAGTGAAAAAACAAACAAACAAACAGAAAAAAAACTGCATGGCAGAAAATTCCATCAGCAAAATAAGAAGGAACAGATGAGGAATCTTACAGTGGCAAGATCAGGCTCCCAGCCCCGTCATGAGGGGAGAGGCAACCACGTCACAGGATGGACGAGACAGTACCCACCAGCTAGGAAGTTTACTTGCCAGAACTCTGAATCTCAACTATTAGTGTCTGAGAAATACAGTAACAGAGAGTAGTTTAAACAACCTGCTCAGAGGAGCAACAAAAATCTAGAATGTGAGATACTCCAGAGGGCAAATTTCTTCAACAAAATAAATGGCAAAGTGGGAAAGAATGATTATATGTTAAGATACATCAGAGTCATATCAACCAAAATTCTAAATGCACTTTCCTTCTGACCCAGCAACCCACATCCGGGCACTCTCGGCTACCCCCGCACCGGTGTGAAATGCAGCGCCCAGCATCACTCAGAGTGGTACTGCCAGCAACGGCAAATTCTGGAGGACAACCAAGTGCAACTACACACTGACAGCTAGGTTACGGTTCATTCACATCGTGGAACACTATGCAGGAATAAAAAGAATGAGAACCTTTTTTTGTACTGATACAGAGGATCTCTAGGATGTGATTAATGAAAAAGGCAAGGTACAGATCAGTGGATACTATGTGCTATCTTTATGCAAGAAATGAGAAAAATAAGAATTTATGTTCGTATTTTATTATGTTTGCATAAAAAAAAAGAAAACAGAGATACAAAGAAAACCAACAAAAGTGGTTACCTTCATGAAAAAGGGATGAGGTGGACGCGAAATTGGGTGGAGGTAAGAACGAGAGCACAACTTCCCAATGCCTATCTTTCTATGTTCTGACTTATGGACAATATTACTGTCATGTTATATATCATAACATAGCATCCTGGTGGAGGAGTGGTTAGGTCAATCACCTCCGAAGGAATAATCCACATACCCCTGAGTTTAAGTGCCCGGCCCAGCAGGGAAGCAATCAGTGTGACCAACTAAGTAAAAATAAAGACACTTCTTCCTCCTCTCTCTCTCTCTCTATATATATATAAAAGAAATGATGGAAAACCGTTCATTATATTCATTATTTGAATATGAGCCTGATAATTTAAGATAAATGAATCATGAAGATAAAAGGGGAAAATATTCTGACATCAGTTCTAGGAGCTGTGTGACTCTCAAATGTTCTCTTGGGTCCCCAGCATGAACACTTACCTCCATGAAAAAGATATCTCCATTTGTGTCAGTCCCTGCATGTACTACGAACGTCTGCTTCTTCATGTGCCGGCTGCCACTGGACCGGATAGAGAGATCACGTCCATTCTGAGGGAACAGAAATCTTTAAGGAAGTCCATACATTCCTCTCCCAGAGTGCACTAGGTCAAGAATCCCCAATTCATCAATTAAATTCCTGTCAGTGCTATCTGCTAGCCACTAGCCACCCAGAGAAGTACTCTCAAACCTTTTGGTTTCCTGTATTTCTTAAAAGGACTCTGGAGTTAGGCGGGCCACCTCTGAAGGAGCACAATTCACGTACATCCCAAGGACCAGGGCTCACATCCCAGGTCCAGGGTGGGTAACAACCAATGTGAACAACTAAATAAAAATAAAATAAAATGCTTC
>RJWH01009240.1:0-24206 GCA_004363575.1 Solenodon paradoxus | reverse complement strand
GGTTGTACACCACACACACACACACACACACACACACACACACACACACACACACACACCGTCCCGTCCCAGAAAGTGAACCAGGTGTGTTGCCATGTATCCAAGGAACAGGGAAATCGATTGCACTTATGGGGAACTACACATGTGAGTTTATTTTAATTTGTAAAACAAAGTTACCACAGCGGTGCCTGAGGGGACAGAGTGCAAGGGCGTGGGGGTGGGGGGGCGCCCTCCGGGTTGGCAGCATGCCTGTGGGGTGGCCCCAGGTCCCAGCCACGGCCACATAGCCTGAGGCGGTTGTCATCACCTCCATGATGATGGACGAGGACCAGCAGCTGGAGGCCGAGGGCTGGAGGGAGCCGAAGATGCTGGAGAAGGTTCCCATGTCTTGGGATAGTGTCCGTAGGTATTCGTTACCGTAGACGTCGACGTTTGCTTGAAAAAAGCAATATTTACCCCCAAATTTTTATTGACTAAGATGGAGCAGCAGCAATTAGCGGAACAGAAGGAGAGAAATAAGAGAGGAAAAAGGAATCTTTAAAAGTTACTAAGGATGAAAATTCCAGTGATGCAAGTGAAGAGAATTCAGTGATGAAAAAGAAAAGAGGAAGAGAAAATGAGTCATACAACATTTCAGAAGTCATGTCAAAAGAGGAAATATTATCTGTGGCTAATAAAGTTACACGGAGACTGAGTCTGAAAGTTCCTCTTGTAATCTCTGTAGAAGCTCTTCAGAAAAACAGAGACTCAAATAGTATAGTTAAAGATCAATTGTCTCAAACTGTTAGGAAAAATACTAAATTCTTTTCTGACCCAGTTCCGAAATGTAATGAATGGTCAGTACCCTTCCAGCAGCCAAAGCACTTCACAGGGGGCGTGATGCGTCAGTACCCGGTGGAAGGCGTGGAGTGGCTGAGGATGCTTTGGGAAAACGGAATTAATGGTATTTTAGCAGATGAAATGAGATTGGGAAAAACAGTTCAGTGCATTGTCACAATTGCTTTGATGATTCAGAGGGGAGTCCCTGGGCCTTTTCTTGTCTGTGGCCCTTTGTCTACACTTCCCAGCTGGATGGCTGAAAATGGCTGAATTCCAAAGATTTACACCAGAAATTCCTACTATGGTATTTTACCATGGGACCGAACACGAACGTCGAAAATGGTGAAGGATATCCACAAACGAATAGGGACATTGCAGATTCATCCTGTGGTAATCACTTCATTTGAAATAGCTACGAGAGACCGAAATGCATCACAGCATTGCTATTGGAATACTTAATAGTAGACGAAGGTGACCAACTCAAGAGAATGAAGTGCTATCTGATCCAGGAGTTGAAAAGGTTCAATGTGGATAACGAACTTCTTTTGACTGGTACTCCTTTGCAGAACAATTTTTCAGAACTTTGGTCACTACTAAACTTTTGTTGCCAGATGTATTGGATGACTTGAAAAACTTTGCATCTTAGTTTGATACCACTAGTCTTTCTGAAACTGCTGAAGATATTATTGCCAAAGAAAGAGAACAGAATGTTTTGCACCAGATTCTAATACATTTCCTACCGAGAAGACTGAAATCTGATTTTGCTCTCAAGGTTCCTCCTAAGTGAGAAGTAATCGTTATGCACCACTTTCTAAGAAACAAGTTGTCTTTTATACAGCCATTGTGACCCATACAATTGCAAACATGATTGAATCCAGTGAGAAAGAAGAAACAGTTGAATTAAGTCCCACTGGGCGGCCAAAAGAGGGAACTAGAAAGTCAATAAATTACAGCACAATAAATGATTTCCCTAATGAATTGGAAAAATTGATCAGTCAAATACAGCCAGAGGTGGAGGGAGAAAGAGCTGTTGTAGAAGCAAATGTCCTGGTAGAAACTGAGGTTAATCTGAAGCTGCAGAATACAGTGATGCTACTTCAAAAATGCTGTAATCATCCCTATTTAATTGGGTAACCTATAGACCCAGGCATACAAGAGTTTAAGACTGATGAAGAGTTGGTAACACATTCCAGGAAGTTCTTAATTTTGGATCAAATGCTGCCAGAACTAAAAACTAGAGGTCACAAGGTGCTGCTTTTTTCATAAATCACAAGGATGTTGGACATTTTGATGGATTACTGCCACTTTAGAAATTTTAATTTCAGTAGACTTGATGGATCTGTGTCTTCTTCAGAGAGAGAGAGAGAAATATGCACAACTTCAACACAGATCCAAATGTGTTTCCCTTCCTAGCGAGCGCACTTGCCAGTGGTCTGCACATCAATTTGACTGCAGCAGATGCAGTTATTTACGATAGCGACTGGAATCCTCAATCTGATCTTCAGACCCAAGTCAGATGTCATAGAATTGGTCAGACAAAGCCCATTGTCATGTATCATCTGGTCATGGCAAATACCATCGATCAGAAAATCGTGGAAAGAGCAACAGCTAAAAGGAAGCTGGAGAAGTCGATCATCCATAAAAATCATTTCAAAGGTGGTCAGTCTGGATTAAATCCATAAGAACTGCTTAGACCCTAAGGAATTAATATAATTATTAGAATCTAGAGATTATAAAAAGGAAGTAAAAGAATCAAGAGAGAAGGTCATCAGTGATAAAGATCTAGAGTTGTTAGATGGAAGTGATCTCTTTGATCAGATGAATGCCTCAGGAACAGTTACAGAGAAGACTGGGATTTTCAAGATACTAGAAAATTCTGAAGATTCCAGTCTTGAGTATTTGTTTTAATTTGGAGCTAAAGAATGTCTTAAAAACTCAGCCTATACCTAGTGATTCATCGATTTCATCTATATTAATATTAAAATCCAGAATGTCCACTTTATTTTTTATTATATAGTGGTAGAAAACCTTTTCCCTGACCCCAATGCTAAAGTTAGTCTGCCAGGAATTTCCCCTGGTATGATGGAGGATGTAGCTACATTCTGTTCTACGGAGACCACGGCTATGTCCTGTTGTCATGACCAAGGACAAACAAGCATAGCCTCCCTACTCTGCAGCTGTACATAACTGATAAGAGTTTCTAGTAGAAACCACACGTAGCCAAGGATATGAATCATTACCTCAGGATATAAAAGGAGCACCCCTAGACCCTGTGTTGCTCAGCTTTGGGTAATAATAACTCTGGGCCAGCACCAGTGCTTGCAACAAAGTGTCTTTTTCTCTACCTTTGAGTGCCCAGCTGCCAGTCTTTTCCCCGTCTGGAGGATCTGCCCTAACTATCAGTTTATATAATATAATTAGTTTCAATGCATAATAGATAGGTAACTTTCTGAGCCTTATTTAACTAAAAATTATTCTCATTAAGTTTAGATTTTCAGTTAACTTCAGATTTGGTAGTATTCTTGGGTGCAGGCTGATGTGTACTTAAACCACTGCCAGAATTATACACCCTTCCTGTGAAAATTTAATAAATGTCTTTTTCTCTCCTTTTACCAATATAGTTCTTGGGTTTTTTGACACTTCGGTTATGGAGTAGGCTTTTTGATGAGGGAAAGACTGGGATTCTGCTTTCTGTTTAAATGAGAAATTATTTGATTTTAAGGTCTATTTCTATAAAAATCATTCACTAAATAAATACTTTTTATAAGATACCAAAAAAATTACATTCTGAAAAAGGAAAAAAAAAAAAAAAAAAAAAGCTACTTCCCAAAGGGAGGTATGGAGCAATTTCAAGGAAATAAACACCATGAAATTCCCTCTGAACTAGACTGTGTGAGTGAGGTGGCCAGTGACTCATATCAGAATGTTTGTCAAATTATCTTTTTAGGTGGAGTAATTTAGAAGGGCTGGTTGGACTGTGAGGTTGACTAAGAGAGACCTCAAATCCATGTAGTAATAATTACTAAGATCTACGATGCTAACTTCATTCCTTTGTCACTAGAGAATATTCTTTGTATTAGTCTAGTCATTAAAATTTTATTGAGACTTGTTTTATTACCAGAACACAGACTATCTTTTGGTTACTATTTGCATCTCTCCATCCTTTTACGTTCAACCTATTGTGGCTTTAAATATAAAGTGGTTCTTGTAGACAGCATCTGGTTAGATCCTGCTTTTCATTCATTCTAGCAATCTCTTCTTTTTAATTGAAGCATTTAACCTATTAAAATGCTGATGAGGTTTGATTTACATTTGCTTTTTGCTATTTTTTTTTTCCTCCCTCTGGTAGCTGGTCTGCACACAAAGCCTTTGGGTTTTACAGGGCCTGTTCCTTAGCCTTTGGCATCACAGATATGTACCGGCTATTTATTTTTTTCTTTTATCTTTTTTGCTCTTCTGTTTCTCCATTATTGCCTTTTGTGTTAAGTATTTTCTAATGCACTAATTTATTCCTTTGTTTCTTCTTCAAATAGCCTTTCTGCCCTCCAGCTCTCTCCTGTCGGTCTAACGCCCCTCCTGTCGGTCTAACGCCCCTCCTGTGTATGTAGGTTGGGACACTTGGGGGCTTTAAGGCTGTTTATTTTCCTTTTTCCCTTTTTCCTTTCTGTTTCACAGTTAAGACCATCTATATTCCAATTCACAGATTCTTTCTTCTGCCTGCTCAATTCTGCTGTTCAGTCCCTCTAGTGAATATCATTTCAGTTATTGTGACTTTACTTAGTTCCTTAAAATAATAATAATAATTTCTGCTTCCTTACTAACAGTGAAGCAGAGAACTAAAAAAACTTTAGTTCACATCCTTATCTCACACAGCTCATCCCTGAGACCCAGGGACGTTTAAAACACTGTGCAGCAGGATGCTCTCTGGTCATAAAACACCTTAGACAATAAATTTAAGTTGATGGCTCTTTCTGCTTCTGTGACGCTCCGATACTCTAGGTTGGTGGAAGAGCATTCCTAGTGCCCGGTGACCGAGCAAGGGGGCCTCAGATAGCGGAAAAATGCTAAATATGTTACTATGTGGAAACCATGGTTTCCCTGCCAGAAATTAATAACTGCCTTTGTTCTCTCTGCCACTCTGTAAGCCTGTATAAGCCCTGAGCTGGGTGTTCAAAGGACCGTCTTTGGTTTGGGTTACTGCTCCTCACGGTTGCCTGCTAATAAAAAGCTCCTCCCAAAATTCAGACTCTAAAACGTTTCTTTGATCTCCCCGGATACTTTGCAACAACAGTCTCTATTTAGAAAGACATTGTTCCACTTTCCTTTATTTCTTTAGACATGACTTCTTAGTGTTCTTTAAACATATTTAAAATAACTGATCTAAAATTTTTGTCTAGTACATCTAACATCTATACTTTCTCGGAGATAGTTTCTATTGATTCCTTTTTCCTTATATGGGCCATTATTTCTTGTTTCTTTGTGTGTGTCATAATTTTTTCTTCATAACTGAACATTTGAAATAACACAATGTGGTCCTGTGGATGCCAGATTCCTCCTTCCCCAGGGTTTGTTGTGGCTATTTGTTATTTTTGTTATTTGTTAGTGATGGTCTGAACTAATTTCCTAAAATATGTATTTGTTCTTTCTTATTGCAAAAGTTCTTGCTGGATTAATTTAGTGATCAGTTAATGACTGGATGGAGAGATTTTTTTTTTTTTTAAGAAAGGTGTGTTACAAAGTAACCAACGAGATCAAAGAGACATGCCAGAAATTATTAATTTGGAAGGAGATTTATTCCCGGCGACCCCAAGGAGTAAAACACTCAAATCACGTGGTAATCTGTGTGCGTGTCTCAGGGTTTATATACGTACAGAAAGGTGCAGAGAACAAAGGCAGTTAATACTTTTTGACAGACACGATCATGGTTTCCACAGAGTTACATTTTTAACATTCTTCCATTATCTAAAGTTTTGGTTAAATTTAACTAGCCAGACACGAGGTATAGTCTGCAATTTTCCTAGAGCCCCCAGGTGTGTTGGGATCAGTGACTGAGGCGTTCTGTGGCCATAATACACTGTTCTGAAATTTTCTATTTGAAGCCTCAAGGCTGGCCTGTGAGCTAAAAATAATCCAATAAATAAAAGTTTTTCCAATTCCCTGTTTCAGGTTTAGGCTGGAATGAAGGTGAGTAGGCAGGCAGGAAGAGGGAAGGAAGAAGTATTTTTATTTTTATTTTATTTAGTTATTCATCTTGGTTGTTATCCTCACCCCTGGCCCCAGGATGAGAGCCTGGGTCCTTGAGATGTATGTGGACTGCACCCAGTTGTGCACATGCATGGAGTTTCTTAAACACCTAGAACCTATATGTTTTCTAATGTTTTCCCAGGACTCAGAGTGTTTGAAGACCATTGGTTTTGAAGACTACCCTGGAGCTAAGGGGTGGGATAATTGAAATAAGACAAGTAAAAACACCACAAATCTCACTGTTCTTCCCAAAGTTCTACTACTTGTCTTAAATAAGCTTTCCCTGAATGGAAAACTCTTTGATAATGTTCAGAGTTCTGAAAAATTGATCCTGACAATTTCTTTTATGTAGGCAGAATTTTCTGAAGTTTGTACCCTGCTGTTTTTGCTGATGTCACCATATTACTCTTTTAACATCAATAAAATCTGTAGCAATAGCCTCTTTCATTTTTAATATAATTTGTGATTTCCTTCTTTTTTCTTCATTGGTCTAACCGATTGTTAATTTTATTAAACTTTTCAAAGAACTAATTTTCTGTTTTAATTTTCCTGTTGTGTACTCTTTTTTACACTGATTTCTCTCTTAACTATTATTTCCTACTATTTATTTTTGGTTTAAATTTCTCTTCTTTTTCAACCTTATTAAGTTGGAACACTAGATCATATTGTTAAGCTTTCTTTTTTCACGTAGATGTTTAAGACAACAAATTTCCCTTTATGCACTGCTTTAGTTAGATTCCATAAGTCTTGATACATGTCTTCATTATCGCTCCATTCAAAATACTTCACAAATCCCTTCATAATTTCTTCTTTGATGCATGAATTGCATATAAGAATAGGAATTCATTTCCAAGTATCTGGGACTTTCCTGCATATATTATCTTGATTGATTCATAATTTAATTCCATTTTAGTCAGCTATTCTTCTTAAGTATTTGCCTTTTGAAACAAGTTGAGACTTATCTTTAAGTCTCGGTGTTTGCTCTATATCTGAGTTAATATTCCAAGTACACTTGCGCAGGGGGCGGGAGAATGTGACCATTGTTGAACATATAAATGTCAGTTACATCAAAGTTCAGCTCTTCTGTGTCCTTCCTACATTTTTATCTACTTCATTTACAAATTTCTGACAGGAGATGCTAATTTTTTTTCAATATGATCATGAATTGATATATTTCTCACTTTATATCAGTTCCTTCAGTCCCTTTTTCTTCATATTTTCTGAAACTTTGTTATTAGGCATTATTGTAAGTTGATTGTGTCCCCACCCCCAAGTGTATGTTGAAGTTCTGACCCCCCCACCATCAGTATCTGTTAATATGACCTATTTGGAAATAGTGTTTATGCATGGACCAACCAAGATGTGATCATTAGGGTGGGTCATAGCATTCAATAAGACTGGTATCCTTAAAAGAAAAGGAAAATGCCTTGTGAATACAAACACATGTGGGGGGCAGAGAGAGAGAGGAAGAGGGAGAGAGGGAGAGAGGAAGAAAGAGGGGTGGAGAGGGAGAGAAGGAGGAAGAAAGAGAGGGAGAGAGAGAGAGGAAGAGGGAGAGGAAGAGAGAGAGGAAGAGAGAAGGGGAAGAGAGGCCAGAGAGGGGGGAGGGGAGAGGAGAGAGGGAGAGTGAGAGATGTAAGAATGGAGACACATTGAAATGCTGCTGCAACAAGTCAGGGAACATTAAAGATTGTTGACAAACTGTCATGTTAGTAAAACACAAGAAAGGAATTCCTCCTACAAATTTCAGAGTGAGCATGCTCCTTCTAACACCTTGTCTTTAGCCTCCTAGCCTTTTGGGACAGTGAGAGAAGATATTTTTGTTGTTTTATCTCACCTAGTTTATGGCACTTTGTTATGACAACCTTAGGAAGTGAAACAAGTGCATGTTCATGAAAGGATTTTATATTTCTTATTTAATCCTTTTATAATTATGAAAGTTCTTTAACTCTTATAATTTTTTATTGATGTAATATTGGTTTTAACATTTGACTTCCGGTATGCAAACTTTTTTTTTTAGGAAAAGTGCAGGCAGGAATGAAGGCAAGCAGGCAGGCAAGCAGGAAGAGAGAAGAGGAATAAGCATTTTTAGTTTTTATTTTGATTGTGCACCTTGGTCGTGTCCCCACACCCACACCTTTCCCTGGCCCCTGGAAGCAAACCCCGGTCCTTGGGATGCATGTGGACTATTCTAGACTAGAGGTGGCGGACCTAAGTGCTGTTTCTCCATAACACTCCAGTCTCTGCCTTTTAATTAGTATTTATTTTATTTGTGTTTGTATTTTCTATTTGTATTTAATGCACTTATTGATTTTAAATCTGCCAAATTGCTACTCGTCTTTTAGTTTTCTTGCTCTTTTTTTTAGTTCCTGTGTTCCTCTTTTCTAGTCTTCTTTTGAATTAATCAAATATACTCTACATTTCATTTTTCTTCTTTCTCATTTGCCTTTTACCTAGTCTTTTCCCTGTGTTTCTAGTGGTTGTTCTTGGGATTATAATATTCATCTTTAACTTATCCCACTCTACTTAGACTTAATATTTAATTAGTAATTCATGTAAAATTTTATTCCATTGACATTTCATTTACCACCTCTTTTGTTATTGTCCTTTAGCTGTTGTCACATGTTTTGCATATACTTAACACAGTACATCCCACACTGTTATGAAATTAATTACACAAGGAAGCCATGAGACTGAGATGACTCTAATGCTGCAGCTAGTAACAGAAGCAAACCAAAGCCAAAGTCAGGGTCAACTCCTATAGGTGCCTTCGGATTAAGACATCAGCGCTTAAGAGCAGCCAGTCACGAAGAGCCATCTAGGCTTTGCCAAGTGAAGGGACTGTTTAGGCTACAGCTGATTAAATGGTGCCCTCGCTTTGCTTCTAGTTTTCCCTTTGCCCCTGCCAGCCGAGCGCCTGTAGTTGAGTTGATATTCCTGATTAGAACTGAAGTCTGTTCCAATAAATTCTTTCAAAAAGGAAATCTGGAATTGCCCAATATCTGTTCTGCATAATGTTTACGCATTTGACACAACTCATTAAATTGTACACGCTGTCAGCACCCCCACGAGAGCAAGCCTTAGACAGGGATTAAAGTTTAACTATCAGGACAGTGAGTTGCCTCTGGCTCCAGCACCCAGTCGTGGATGCATCCGGATCCATAAGGAAAGCTGACGGACGAGTTGACATGTGGGACATGCAATACGTGAACAGCACAGACCCTTCACCAAGAAACAAAGGAATGAAGAAGACCACCAATAACTTCAAAGGACAATGTCACCTTGGCCAATCAGGACCTGAAACCTGGTCTGCAGACTCCTCTCTCTATCCCCCTTCCTCACCATGTGGGATTTTCCCTTAAAAATCAGGCCTCTGGCAAGGCCTCAAGTCAGCCTCCCCACTAATGGGGTGTTAGCCTCCTTGCTGGCTCCATCCTCTCACTCTCTCTGCTCCCCACTAATGGACCCCAACTTGCTTACTCACTGCACCTGTCTGGTATGTGGAGCGACCCTGAACCCACGGGGTCTGAACCTCCCTTGGTCGGCTCCATCCCTTTACCCTCTGATTAAACCTCTGCTTGCTCCCTCACCTAACTCTGCCGGGTTCTTTGAGCGACCCGAAAACCTCCCCCCACACAAGTCTATACACTTCACTCTATGAAATTATGTCTATAAAAAATTTTCATGAAAAATATTTAAGGTGCTGGTGTATCGTTAAATAGCACACATTATATTGACTTTAGTTAACTTTCAGCGAAAACAAAAGAAGAAAATAGTTATATGTAAAAATACTTACCACATATTTACCATTTCCAGTACTCTCCACTCCTTCCTAGAATACAAGTTTATTTTATCATTTCCTATAGTGCAGGCCTGGTAGCAATAAATTCATTCTCCATTTGCTTTTCTGAAAATGTCTTTATTTCACCTTTAATTTGATGTATAATCTTACAGGATATATAATTCCAGAGTGGCTTTTTTTTTTTTTTTTTTTTTTTTTTTTTTTTTTTTTTTTTTTTTTTTTTTTTTTTTTTTTTTTTTTTTTTTTTTTTTAATTTCAACACTTCAAAGAACCCAGTTAGTGTTTCTGACTTTCATGGTCTCTGCTGAGACAGCTTCCTCTTCTTTAGTCATCTATCCCCACTAATCTAATCAGTTCAAAAAAACACCTTGAGAGTTGGGTAATAAATCTAAACAGACACCTCACCAAAAAAGAAATACAGGTGGCTGAGATGCTAGCATGCAGACTATTTAAAGACCAGGGCGAGGGGAATCAACCAAAACTAATGAATAAATAAAAATGCTTCCTTCTCCCCTTTTTCCTTCCTCTCCCCTCCCTCCCTCCCTTCTTCCCCTCCTTCCTTCCTTCCAATGCTTCTTCCTCCTCTCCTTTCTGCTCAAAAAAAGATACACAGATAGTAAATAAATATGAAAAGATGCTCCATGTCATATGACATCAAGAAAATGCAAATTAGAACAGAAAACAACTAAACTTCAATTAGAATGCCCAAAATTTAGACTATTGACACACCAAATGCTGGAAAAGATGTGAAGCACAGGAGAGCCTCTTCATTGCTGATGGGAAAGGAAGATGATACAGCCACTTAAAAAACAGTTTGGCAGCCTCCCATAAAACTAAATACACTCCAACCATGCACACCAGTAATTGGGCCCCTTGGTGTGCCCCCAAAGGAGTTGAAAATGTATGTCCTCACAAAAACCTGCACACGGATATTCATTGCAGTTTTATTCATAGTTGCCAAATTTGGACAATCAAAATGCCCTTCAATAGGTGACTGGATAATTAAATGGTGATATGTTCAGATAATGGAATAGTATTCAGAGCTAAAGAGAAATGAGTTATCAAGCCATGAAAAGACCTAAAAGAATCTTAAGTACATGTTACTAAGGGAGGAAAAGTCTCTGAAAAGATGACATACTGTGTGACTCCAACTATATGAATAACGCAAAACAGTAAACAGTAGACATATCAGTGGTTTCCAGGGACTAGAGGTAGGGATGAATGAATAAGTTGAACACAGATTTTTAAGACAGTGGAACTACTCTGTATGATATAATGGTGGATATATGTCTTTAAACATTTTCAAAACCAGAGAATGTATAACACCAAGAATGAGGTCCATCCTGGTAGAGTAGTGGTTAGGGCTGCCGCCTCCAGCTAAGCATAGCCCACATACATCCCAAGGACCCAGGTTCCCATCCCAGGGCCAGGAAAAACCACCAAGATGATCAACTAAATAAATAAATGCTTCTTTCTACTTTCTCTTCCTGCCTGCCTGCACCTTTCCTTAAAAAAAGCAAAACCCAGACAATTGAAAAAACGAAAACAAAACAAAAAAAAAAAAAAACAAGCAATGACAACAAAAAAATGCCAAGAGTGAATCGTGTGGTAAGCTTTGGGTGACACTGGTGTGTCCACTGCAACAACGTGACACGTGTTGATGGTGACGAACCCAGTGTGTGTGTGGGATCAGAGGAGATATGGCAACTATGCTTTCCGCTTCACTTAGCTGTGAGCATAAAGTTGCTCTAGAAATCAAGTCTATTTTAAAAAATGAAGCTGGAGTAAACAAATGTTAACAGGCACTCCAGCTAAAGAAAATGTAACATAGTCTCCAGGAAAATTTCCAGGAGAGTGTGTTACTTACACTGGTGATGAAGCTGTTCAAATCCAGAGGAAATTGTGGTTCTAAGAACTGAAAGTATAATTACTTAACTCCATAACTAAACACCATGAGCATTTTCGGAGGCCAAGAGTTTGTCATCTGAGTATTCTGCTTTAGACTGATTCTTTAAAATGAGTTACAGTTTAAATGTTTACCCCCAAAGAGATCTAGATCTAGAAACTATCTAAACATCTATTACTAGATGCTTAAATAAATAAGATACATCCTTGAGGTTTGACCCTATACGAAAATATACGAAAAATTTTAACTACCTTACGCAGATTCTGAAATACACAATTCAGTGGCTTCAGAGTCTTGTCAGTACAGCACAGTAGTGGTTAAAGGCGCTGACTCTGGCACTCAGAAAACCTGGTTTCAATCCCAGTTCTGCTCTTTATGCCCTAGCTCACTTCTCCGCAAAGGATTTAGCTGCTTTAGTGCCCCCACTGTGATTGCTCTGAAAGGAAGACTAGCACACCCTTCAGGGTCCCTTGAGGATTAAGTAAATGTATATAAAGCACTTAAAAGTGTAGGAACCCAATTAACAATGATTTCAGCTGGAGTGCAACATCATCCTCACTTCCTTTCCCTGGCATCCTTGGAGGCAGATCACTGCTCAGCTACAGTCTTTGTGATTGGAAAACTCGTCTCCCACGCAGTTCTGCTACTGTTTTAGTGCCTATCTACCCCTGCTGCAGCAGGCTGAAATCGCCATCACCTCTGAGAGACTGGCACCTACCAGAGCCGGAGGGTATGACTAAGCCCTGGTAGGCTCCTTAGTTAAGTGAGCCAAAAGCTGGAGTTTTTTGTTTTGACTACAAAAGATTTTTTTTGTAATATTTATCATTTTCTTCACAATGCTGTGTTTATTTTAGGATATTGAAATTGCATCTCAGTCTGCATTACACACACATGCGCGCGCTCCCACCCTGGAGTCCAGTGTCCTTCCCCACCCCTGGCCCATCTTTCCTTTCCGCCTCCCTCCCATCCCCCACCCCTGCTACCCACAGTCCTGTGTCCTATTGATTTTATTGGGATTTGTATGTTCATTTGCTTAATTTCATTATATTCCACATACGAATGTAATGAAACCATCCTGTATTTCTTTTTCTTTTTGACTTATTTTGCTTAACATCATCCTCTCCAGTTCCATCCAGATTGGGACAAAGGGCACAATTTCATCTTTTTTAGCAGCTGCATAGAATTCATTGACTATATAGACCGCAGTCTCTTTCTCCAGTCATTTGCTGGTTGGTGAGCGTTTAGGCTATTTCCATGTCTTGGTTCTCTTTGACTGCACTGCTATGAACACTGGGGATCAGATACTTCTTTTCTGATTAGACATTTTGTGTCCTCCAGGTATATGCCCAGGAGTAGGATTATTGGATCAAATGGCAGATCCAGCTTTATTTTGAGGCGTCTCCAGACTGTTTTCCAAAGAGGTTGCACCAATTTACATTCTCACCAACAGTGTAGGAGGAATCTTTTCTCTCCACACCCCCTCCAGCATCTGTAAAGCTGCAGGTTTATAGCCTGAGGCCGCAGGGTTCCAAATGCAGTTATAACTGTGTCTATGGCTGTCCTTCAAAATCACACAGTAAAATCGGAAATTGGAAATATGCTTAAAAGGCGAGAATTCATAAGAGTCAATTAGCTCTACTTTTATTACTGCTAGTCCTGTGACTGTTTGGCAAGGGTTCTCAAGATTATTCTCCCCAAATAGGCTTGAAGATGTTTGGCAAATCAGTGATGTTAGTGGAAAAGGGGCTTGAAATTCCAAAGGCTTTGTAAGTAAGCATTTGTTTTTTAAAATGGGAGGGGGAAGAATGTTGTCTGTGGAGATGTTAAAAATCTAGATGCATCCTGGTTCAGTAGTAATTGGGTCAATTGCCTCCAAAGGAGCACAGGCCACATATCCCTGGGTTTTAGTCCTGGATCCGGGAGGGAGCAACCAGTGTGAACAACTAAACAAAAGTAAAATAAAATGCTTCTTCCTCCTATTTCTTCCAGCCTGCCTGTCTGCTGGCCTTCATTCCTGCCTGCAACTTTCCTTTTAAAAAAAAAAATCTTCTTATGGGAGCACCCTGTGGCTCAGGTGGCTGAGACACTGTTGTGCAGACCACATACAGCCCAAGGACCTAGGTACCAGACCTGGGGCTGGGGTGGGAAACCAAAATGAGCAACTAAATATATTTCTTCCTCCACTTCCTTTGCTAAAATGTGTCTTCCTCCTCTCCCTTTCCTTCCTTCCTCTCTTAAAATTTTTTTTAAATCTTAATACAGGTGTGCCTTAGTGGATCAGCGGTTAGATCAGCCACCTCTGATGAACTCAGTCCATGTACATCCCAGGGAACTGGGTTCATGTCCCGGGGCAGGGGGATCAACCAATGTGAACAACTAAATAATAATAAAATGTTTTTAAAAATCTTAATATGACCAGGCATGATACCACAAACATTTGAATTTATATCAAAGGGGAAATACATTTAAAATATTGCATTGTCATTATTATGAAATCAAAAACAAAACAGTAAGACCCTTATCCATGTTACACAAGTAGTTGGTTTTGATTATCTCTCAATGGCCCAAACACATTTTTTCACTCAATTGTGTTTGGCACGCTTCATGTAATGAGTCTGCAAGAACATATTCTTGAACTTAGTGCCAAACTTTTGGTTTGATTCGTTTTTTTTTTAAGGAAGAAAAGAAGGAAGAGAGAGAAGAAGCATTTTTATTTAGTCACTTGTTTATTTTTGCCTCCCTCCTCAAAAGAACAAACAAGCCACAAAACAAACCTGGGTCTCAAATACAGGTCCTTGGGCTTTACATGGTCCACACCCCAGCCATCTCAGCAGCCTGAGCTACAGGGCATGACTTCTTCACTTCTTAATGGGAATTTTGTGTGTGTTTCCCCTTGCTCCTTTACTCACCTGGTGATAGGGAGGCAGGAGCCTGCAGGTTTGGCCATCAACCCTGGAGGCAGATGAAGTCTCAGCCAGCTGACTGGTTGTGCCCGGTCCAGATCCCTGTAGAGACAGAGGTGGTGGCTTAATGCTCCCCTTGCCACCTTCAGAGAGGAATGTGCTTTTGGAACACTCACAGATCCCTTGTTCTTTCTCTCTGACCCCTTGCAGAACTGTGGCACTTAGGCAGAGAGAAGCATCTATGACGGCCAAGCTCGATTGTACATTTCTCCTTTCACGCTGCGATTCCGCTGGGGTCCACGTTACTAGCTGCTCCCGCGTCCTTTTCTTGTCCCTCCCCATCAGCCTCTCCATTTCCTGTTGCCTGGTGGTTCTGCTTCCTGAAGGCTTCCTAAGTAGCACTCCCACTGACTCCATTCCCTTTTTGAACACACTACAAATGTATAAAAGAGCACCACGCATGTGACAAAACATTCATGAAGAAGGATGTTAAAGCCCCCTCTCCATCAGTCCCTCCACCATTACATTTCAGAGAGTCCTTCCAGAATAATTTTATACACATCTTGTATCAGGAGCAAATGGGCAATACACTCTATAAATAATAATGTGTTCCAGTTGGTTTTTTTTCACATAGTACTACATCTGTTTCTTCTGGGTATCCTCTCCCACTGGAGAGGTGGTAGAGCCTGGTGGTTAAGAGTTGAATCTGAGTGGAAAAACTCAAAGAGTTGGGATCCAGTCTCCTTCATTCACTAGCTGTGAGATCAAGGGCAAGGACCAGAGCATGTGTTTCCCTTTCTATAAAAAGGGGAAGCATTACAAAACCTACTCTGTAAGATTGTCATGTGAATAAACAAAGGCATGTAAAGTGCTGAGAAAAACCCGTGACACAGAGCCATTATCATTTTTAAACTCCAGACCTTCCTTGGGATGATCTGTCTCCCACTATGCGTCTCAGTCTGGAGCCAGAATGGCAGGGGGCGCCCCTCCCAGGCTATGCTGGTGACCAGACCCGCATGGCAGTGCGGCCACTCAGAGCACGCTGGGTTCACTGCTGGTTCCTAAACTAAATGCTGTGTCATGACACATGGTGTGCGGCACACGCTGGTAGAGCAGCAGGCTGGTCAGCTGCCGTTGTCAGATTTGATCCAGAGTCCCAAGAACTCAGGTTCATGTCCTGGGGCTGGGGGAACAACCAAGATGAACAACTAAATACAAAATATAAAATGCTTCTTCAGCCTCTACCGTCTTGCCTGCCTCCGCCTGCTTGTCTTCATCTTTACCTGCACCTTTTCTTTCAAAAAAGGAAGGGAGGGAGAGAGGAAGGAAGACTGGTGCGCTCAAATGGCTCATATCGCCTGTGTTCTAAGACTTTGATCCCAGGGCTCTGGGGCAGCCAGAACCCACGGGTGGTCTTCTCTGACAGCACCATTGCTTATCTCAGTGAGCTAAGGATGCTACACCAGGGAAAAGGCCAGGAAGCGCTACTGCCATTACTCAGCTGAATGTTCTGTCCTGGCCTCGGAAGCATCTCCAGCCTTCTAAAAGCCCTACGCCAGGCCCTGCTTGGAGTCACTTCTTCTTTCCCCCAGGAGAACCTCAGGAGAGCCCCCAAGCTCACACACACCAGGTTTATCAAGCAGAAAATAACTTATCAGTTCATTAATCTAGTGAGCAGAGGTCAGTGCCAGTGTCTTGGCTCTGGCCCCTCTCACTCAGGGTTCCAGACCCCTCTGGGGATCAGTGAATGCAGCCCCCCCGGCCAGCAGCTCTGCAGCAGGGCTGAGCCCTGCCTTCCCAATCAGTCCCCAGGAAGGGGCAGTGACAGCTTAGCAGACCCAGCAGAACAGTCGGGCCCTGACTCATTGTTTCATTGAGGCCTTGCCACCCTCCTATTGGTGGGCACCATGATGAGGAAACTGAAGCTTAGATACTTGAGTGAATTAAGGGGAAGTGCTGAAGGGACCAGGGAAGAATGTGCACTTGGTTCATCACACTGTGGAACCCACAGTCATTCCGCATCCTCTGGGTCTGTTGTAAAATGAAGGCTGAGCTTCCTGACTGTGAAGGTGGGTCCTGGCTCTAACGTGATTGGACCAAAGGCTGGATGCTCAGAACCTGGGAAAGACTCACAGTGTAGACCAGAGCTTTGTTTCCCCACCTGAGTCCATGGGGACACAGGAGATGTGACATTCTCACAGAGGTCATTCCAAGGGGTACCCTGGATTGTTCAGAGTTGGGTGCCAACTGTAACTCCACTCTTATTTAGGCAGTAAACTTTTAGAGTGAACATTTGTAGACAGATATCCTTTGACTACTAAGTCAGCATAGTTTTCGCAGGCAAACGAACCCACCGTGAAGACTATCCCACCCCGACACCGGGTTGTGGGCCTGCATGCAAATGAGCTGCAGCTTCCTTCAGCAGCCTCTTTGGAATGGAATGAGAGGTTGAAGAGCAGACCAACACTTTCTGAATGTCCCTGTTGACTTTTCACTGAAAATCTGACAAGGCTTTGGGCCCGTTCTGCAAACGAGGATGGTCACCTTGTCTCTCACTTGGATGGAGACTTAACGCTGACTCCAAAACTCTTTTTCTTTCTACCGTGTCAGAAGATCTCTTAAGGAATCCGTGGACTCCTGCAGGTCCGCAAGTTGCTTCTAGGGAGACCAAGAGCATGAAACCCCTCAGATGCTGTTTTGTCTTTTTACACTGATGGTGGCGGTGATGTTCCTGGGCGATGAAGGCCACACTTCAGCACTAGTGAAGCCAGTGGTGCCGCGTGGACTTGCATTCACATAGTGCGGGGAGACACGTGAGTTGCATTTAAGAGTGTCTTTCATGGGTGCACTCTGGCTCAGGCACTAAGCTGCTGGCTGGGGAACAGACCATGTAAAGCCCCAGGACCAAGATTCGCAAGCTGGTACCAGGGTAACAACCAGAAAATAATATACAAATAAATAAAAGTCCTTTCTTCCTTCCAAATGCTTCTTCCTCCTCTCCCTTCTCTCTCTTTAAAAAAACAGGCACTGCCTTGGTGGCCAAGCAGGTAAGTCCACTGCCTCCCACCAGTGCACATACGTCCCAAGGACTGGGGCAGGGGGAGGCATGGAGGATTCCATGTAATTTCAAAATACCATGATTAAATGTGTCAAGGGCAAAAGCTGCAGGATTCCACTTACAGAAGTGTCCACCTGAAAAGATTTCCAGCAGGTTCTGCTGGTGCATCACCATAGTGATCTCTCCTTTGATGAGGTATGTCTATCACCTCCCAGCAAGATCTAACCAAACCAGGGCCAGAGGTATTCGGGCCTCTCACTTTGAGGCTCTATCTCGGCTTCAGGGCTATTCGTTTTTTAGATAAATTTTCTTTTTCAAACAAAAGATGCAGGAAAGAATGGAGGTGAGCAGAGGCAGGCAGGCAGGAAGAGATCACATTTTGCTGTGTATAATGCACACTTTTTTGGCCCAAATTTGTGAGGGAAAGCAAAAGGACGCACATTATACATGCATAGTGCTAATTCCACACCTATGTTTTTAATTCTTTCATTTATGCTTATGAGTGAAAAGTGTAACTCTTGAAATCAACAGTGGTATCTGTATGCAAAATAATACCCTGGAGTCTGACCATCAGTTTTGCTGAACTTACAACGACCTTGCAAGGACGGCAATTTCGGCCAGTGATTCAATGAAAGAACATGGTGAGGTATTGCTGTCCACAGAGTAAGTGACTCTGACTTTAAATGAGTGATGCTGCCTGTATGACCAGAAGGTGAACAGCACGTCTGTTTCTGTACACTTTAGGCAGGAACTAGCAATCTAGCCAGCATATGTGACAACATGGATGAACCAAAGGATGCGGTGCTAAACTGAAATAAGCCAGTCACAGAGGGGCAAATACTATGATCCCACTTTTATAAAGTATCTAGAATAATCAAACTTGTCAAAGCAGAGACTGGTGGTTTTCCAGAGACTGGAGGTGTGGAAAATGGGGAGTTTTTCAGTGGATAGAAAATTCCAGTTATGCAAAATGAATAAACTCTAGAGATCTGTACATTAATTTTCAGTATCGTGCACTTAACAAATGTTAACACTCTCATGTTAATGGTTAGTTACCCCCAAAACAAAAAAAATAACAGCACATAAGGAAACTTTTGGAGGTGATGAATGTTTATTACCTTGATTATGATGATTTCCTGAGTGTATGCAGAGGTTTGAACTCATCAAACTGAATATATTAAATATGAGCCAGCTCTAGCATATCAATTAAACTTCAAAAAGAGCTGTTTAACAGTTTTAATTCAAACCAAATAAAATAAAATAAAAACATCAGTTTTTGAAAAAAAGAACTTCATGAACTTAAAGTAGAGAACCTGAGCCCCACTGAGTCACAGGGCAGAGAGGGGATGCACCTGTAGGTTCCAGTCCCCAGAGACATAAAGGCAGCAGTGGAGAATCGCTGGGGCCAGGACAGAGCCTGCTGTCCTGGGGAATCATGCTGGGGAGAAAGAATACTGCTCTGAAGTTACACTCCCCCTCCGGGTTGGGTGGTCTTTGACAAGTTATTCAGTATTTAGTTGAGAGGAGTTGGATGAGTTATTACTTTAAGCCCACAGAGTAATCCTAATAACAGTAGGTGGCATCTGAGTGCTTGCTGTTTTTCTCATCTAGAACAATACTCCTGGAGCCCTGCCCAGGAGGCGAGGTGAGGATTTAGTCCCGCCATGGACTTCCACCCAGCACCTTCCCCGCTTCTTACTTCTGGAATACATGGAATCGGGTTTCCACAGTTCACGATTGTATCTCTGATTTCAAGCAAGAAGAAATGTTTAGTTTACATGTGAGCTAGTAAACAAATGGCTGTATGTGAACTCTTTTGTTAAAAAAAATTAAATTTACTGAATGTGGTAGACCATTCGTTTTCTTTCGTACTGCACTGCATTTTTCAAAAAGCAGGCAGTGAGCCCCTAACTGGCAGACCTTTCTAGAGACTGTTGGTCAGAACTTGAACAACACTACTGGAGAAAAAAAGGTGACTCAAACTCATTACACTCTGAAGGAAACACCCTGAAATCAATACTTCCCTTTGGCCAGTCAATATTTACTATTATCTCTTTTTTCTAATGGAACTATAACTGACATAGAACATTGGTTTCTGTAGACAGTATGACTCACTATTTGTATATGTTGCAAAACAGTCACCACAAAAATCTAGTTAAAATCTGCAACCTTACATGTTACAGCTTCTTGTGATGACAACTTTCCAGATGTGTATCCTCTGCAACGTTTAAAAGGAGTATGGACTGCTAATGACAGTCACCATGCTGGGCATTACAGTCCTTATTTTTTTAACCTGCAAATTTGTACCTTTTGACCATTCCTATCCATTTCACCTGCACCCCAGCCTTGCCTCTGGCAACCACCCATGTTCTTTGTAGCAGTTCAGCTTTTCAGCTCTGTTTTGTATTCCATGTATTTGAGATGATGAGTATTTGTCTTTCTCGGTTTGATGTACTTAGTGTAATGCCCTCAAAATCCATCCAAGTTGCAACAAAATTTCCTTCTTTTTTATGACTGAATAATATCCCAGTGTATGTGTGTGTACATCCATCCATGGAGAGACGCTTAGGTTGTTTCCTTATAATCTTGGCTATTATAAATAATGCTGCATGTAACTTTTTAATTTAGTGTTTTGTTTACTTCAGAAGATAAATACCCAGAAGTCAATTTGCTGAATCATGCAAGAGCTGGCTTATTTTATTTCTTTTACTCTATTCTAATTTATTTTACATTATTTTTAATGTAATTTATTTTACTTTATTTTATTCTAATTATTTTGTACAACCCAACCCCCACACCATCTTCCACAGGGCTGTACTAGTTGACATTCCCACCAAAAGTGCATCAAATTCTCTCTCTCCACATCCTTGCTGACATTTGTTAGTGCCTTTTTATATCTGCCATTCTGGCAGGTGTGAGGTGATAACTCACTGTGGTTTTGATTGGCGTGTCTCTGATGATTAGTGATGTTGAACAACTTTTCATGTACCTGTTGGTGCTTACTAGTTACCTTCATTTGTTTTCCAAACCCTGGAAAGTAAGCTACACAAGAACCCCAGCGCGAAGATCCCATCATTCAACTTAATCTCATTCTAGAGCAATGCTGCTCATTAAACATCAATAAATCCCCATCCGATATGCATCAAGGCAATGCATTGCAAATTAAAACTGAAAGCATATATTAGTCCAGTAGCTCCCAGATCTACTGAACTCCGCAGGACTCAACTATTCAACACCAGACTCTTCAGTCAAATCACACCTTTCCAGAAAATTTTAATCTCTCACATTATTATAAAACAAGACAGCAGGATGTAATACTCAACATGATGACTCAGCATGGGAATTTTACTTCAGTATGATTTTATTTAAAAATGTGCAAGGCTGAGGGAGGAATCAGATGTTTTGTTAAAAGAACGCAATTTTCACAGTATATATTTAGCCATTTTAATTTTGTGTTCAATAATAACAGAAAAGAATTTTCCACTCAAGATCCTCCAGCCACGCGGCCAGGTGCTGGGGATTTTGTAGTAAGGTAACACATTGCCGGTCAGAACTCATAGTGGACCCTTTCAACCACCTAGAACACCAGCTCTTCCCCAGGCACACACACAAGATCTTATCATCACTGCTTTACACAGGGCCTGAGAATCCTTAATTTCAAAGTTGAAAGAAATGTAAAAGGATTAAAAGGGTTCCTTAACTCACTGCCGGCAACAAACCCAACTATTTCTACATTCTTGAGAATTACAAGTATAAAATACTTGAAATTTATAAGATATTCCACATTTCATGGAACAACTTAAATGTTAAAAAATTAGGTCAGTAACATGCCTTCCTGTTTTAAAATGTTACTTAATAAACTTACTGAAACAAGATATGCAGTACTTGCTTATACCTGGTTTATAAACTCCTACTACTGATGGCTACTTGATGGTAAAAATAAAAGAGAAGAAACTACACAGACTGGCATGTAACAATGCCTGCAGGGAATGTCATGTTTTAAATTTTGTTATTAACATTAAACCTGAAAAAAAGGTCTACAAAAGCAATACCCAAGTTATTTTAAACGACGAGGTAGATTCTTTCCTATACAGTAAAGTGAAGATGACAAAAAATGCATACAACTTTTAAATCTTCTTTAAAAAAAAAAAAAAAAAGTTCAGGTTATAATCACTTTCACAAGTAGACATTTCATACTCAGTCAAGTTCTGGTCTCGATATGTTACTTGGAGATTCAATAATCAGTCTTGGATCAATCAACTCTCGCCATAAAACAGTGATCTAGAGTAAAATACAAAATACTTCATTTAGAGCCTTCATTTGGAGATGGATTGGTTAAGAACCAAGCAGTCAAGTAAATTTCCTTTTGTGTAGAATAGCTGAATAATCTGAGCGTCAGTAAACTGAGTTCATTAGAGTATAAGAATTTATTTACCTAGAATGCAGCTAAAATTTACACATATTGCGTCCTTCTTTAATTTAGAGCAGAGGTTGTTGGGAGTGGCCTGGGGTGAAGTACAGATTGTTACAGAGATTAGGATTTGCCCAACAGGCCCCTGTAACAGGTGGGAGGCAACTGTGACCCAGAAGGGTTATCACGACCGCAGATGTCCTTTTGTGCAGTCCTGTACTCCTGATCCTCTACTGCCTTAAAAATGGGAGGTATTTCACCTTTTATCATGAAAAAGCAAACACTAACATGTGGCCATGTGGATGAATGAGAGCCATCTAGTGTCAAAAAAGGTAATTACAGGATCTACTTCAGGCCTATTTTTAATAAGGCAGAGAGGAAAGCCTCTAAGGTTTCATTTTCCAACGTGGTTTCCAAGAATGCACTTCAAAAAAAAAAAAAAAAAAAGTAAAGCTGTGTAGATTTCAAATAAAGAAGTACAAGAAATGACAAAATCAGCTGAGCCTACCATAGACCAAATGTGTTTTTTGGAATAAGTCCCTAACAATGTTCTAATGTTATCTACTCCTAAGACAAAGTAAAATATACAGACTGGTTAGGTCTCTACAAGCTTACATTTCAGAAAAAATACATGTTTGCAATACGGAAACTTACAGAATAATATCCATAATGTTTCACATGTAAATACCATAAGAAGCAGCATTTTCTGAAACGGAAATTCTATTTACTTTAATGCTAACATAGTTAATGAGCCAGCAATTGCCCTCAAAGTCTGACTGCCTGAAAACTCTAAATTATATACAGTTGACCCTTGAACAATGGGGGGGAGTTAGGGGCGTCCACGCTCTAGAAGTCAAAAATCCGCATGTATATAAGGTTTCTACATTCTGGGATTGGCTGAATTCATGAATGCAGAAAAAAATCTACGTATACAAAAATCTACATAATACCTGAACATGTTCAAGATTTAACTGTGCTTCCTAAAATGGCAGTTTAAGGATTTAAATTAAGTCAAAAGACAGAATTAACATTTTTGCATTCTTCAGAACTATACTGTTGTAAATCAGAATTGTGGTAACATTTGGGAGGTAGTAGTGACTGCAAGGAGACATGATGGAGACTGCAAGGCGGTGGTTAATAGTCTAGTTCTTGTTCTGGGTGCTGGTTACATGTGTATGTTAATTTGTGAAAAATCATTCAAGTGTGTACTTTTCTAAATGAATACTTTATAAAGTCTTTACAATGTTAATTTTTCCTACTGAAACCCTCACATAACTGTGATTTTATGATTTTAACGTTTTTTTTATGCATCTTGTCATGAAGGCTGTATGAGGTCCAGTGTAAGTGCCAAATGTCAAAGTCCATCCCAACTTGGAGCTGTTTAGCCACCCTGTAGGCAAGCTACAGCACCCCAGGGCTCTTTCATGATTTTAACATGGGCAGTTCAGGAAGCTGCAATGACACCTTCCAAACCACAAGTGGCCAGTGGAGAGGTCCAAGCAGTCCCAAGAAGAGAAGCATACCTACCTTCTTCTCCTGCGTCACTGCGTATTCCACGACCTCAGTTCCATTTTCATTGTGATAGACCAAATCAAATTTCCCAGGTTCTTTCAGGGCTGAAACCAAATGGAAGGAAAGAGAAACTAACTTGTCATTTCCCAGTAGTGAAAATATATTGCTTTACAGGGAATCTATGTCATTAAAAAAACCACCTCAGATTGTCAATTGATGTGAAGCTGGGTACCCAATGAAAGCATGGAGAGCTCAGTGACAGGAGACCCTTGAGAAAATCCTATACCAGCAAACGGGAGTTTTTGGTCATTTATCAGAGACTATATTTCCTTCATCAGAAAGAAATAAGTTTGGCACACCTGGTGGCTCAGGCACTAAGCCAACAGCTGGGCTGTAGACCAGATAAAGTCCAAAGAACAGGGTTTAAGACCTGGGCCCAGGGAAACCACCAAACTAAATAAACAAATACATTTTAAAAAGTACTTTCTCCTCTCCCTTCCTTAAAAGGAAGAAAGAATGAATGAAAGGAGAAAGACAGAAAAGGAAGGGAG
>RJWH01009239.1:0-24205 GCA_004363575.1 Solenodon paradoxus | reverse complement strand
GATAGCCCCCGCAGTGAAAGAGATAGCCCCACAGTGCCAGAGATCGCCCCCATAGTACTTAGCTGTGATTCAAATATGCTGCAGTGTTCTACTCCCTTTGAAGAAGCAGGGGCATGGGTTGGTGGGGGCGGCGGGGAAATCCTCTTCCCAGTGACTCCTATTTCCTTACAGAGGGCGGGAACAGTGGTAGTAGCCATAGAACTCCGCAGTGAGTGCCGACAAGGGCCATCTTTAATATGGAGCAAAGAGGCAGCTGCTTCTGGGGTCCCCTCAACAGATTGGCCCCGGGGCAACTCAGCTGCTCATTTTGCACGGCATTAAAGATAGCCTTGGTTTATTAAAAATGGGACAAAATTGACATTTATATTAAAACAACAGGACAGTTGGAAACATATGGTGCTTTCCCATATAAAATGGTCATCTGGTCAGTCAGTCAAATACTGTGCCTCTGAGCTCTCCACGGCCTCAGGCAAGGCCCCAGGTTGTGCCAGATTTCCAACCATTACACCCCAAGCCTGCCTCCTCCCTTTTACTGGAAGCTGCAAGAACCCAGAGCAGATGGACCTCACCTTACCTGCAGGTATGACAAGGTCCAGGCATCAGCCCACATCCACCATGTGAATATTAATCCTGGAGATGGCTTCTTTTGCCACAGGACCACCCATGATGAGCACTTCTCTGCCCAGGAGCCAGGTAAGAACTGTCTGCCCTGCCCCCCTCACTCCCATGGCTGTCGCCCCAGAGCCACTGAGGGTCTTCTCTGTTATCTGCAGAGCCTTTAGTTCTTCACCATAGCCCGACTTCGAACTCACATATCCTGGAAGGAAACTGGCACCCCGGGCCCGGGAGCCTCATTACCTCCACACAGTTCTTCCATGGTCAGGTCAGCGGAAAATAGGCGAAGACGGGAGGGCTCATGAGGGTCAAGGGCTTCCCGGGCAGAGTATATAGCAAGTGTAAAGGTCCTGGGGCAGAGTGAGCTTGATAGACATGCAGGGATCTCTAGGTTCTATGTGTCTAGGGTAAGTCACTTAATCACTCCCTTCTTAAGTGACTCTGTCTATAAAATGAAAGAAAAGTGTCAGCACTCCAGTGGGGCCCAGAGAGGGTGTGAGCTGTCCAGAGTCATACAGCATCCACTTCCTCCCTCCCTCCGGGCCTCAGGACATACAACACACTTAGAATTACCATAATTTTTACAGTTGAATGGGATCAACTGGAGTATCACCAGGCACATGAGGGGAGGGGAGGTGTTGGGGGGTGCAGTGGCGGGAGGGGGCTTGGATGTAACACCCTGTTGGAAACCTGCACACTAGTTGGGCAGTTTGGAGCTAGTGTGTGGCTGTGTGTTTGCCCAAATGAACTTTTCAGCATTACTGTCATGGAAATCGTACAGAAATTTCAAAGTGGGTGGAATGCTGGGACGAATGTGGTTCGATCCGCAGATAATCCCAGTCAAACCGGGAGATACGGTAACGTTCCCGATGCCATGTGATCATCCTACAGCCCCTGCCCACGACCAAGCCACCCAACCGCCTGGGGTCTCACAGGAAATATCAGAGCCACATAACCCTAGGGGAGTCCTCGCTGCGCAAACAGTTCTTCCAGACCACCATGGGCACCGACTATTGCCTCCCAACGACACAGCCACTGCAGAAAGCACTCAGCCTCCGCTTGTTGGAAAGCAACCTGGTCCAGGGAAGCCGGGGTGAGAGCGAGCAGCCCCACGCCTGGAAGCCCTGCCCCCACCCCAGATCTGACCCCCTCCCTGGCCAGGCCTGTCCCTCTCACGGCCCCACTCTGGGGGGCCAGATCCCACTGGATAGACAAAAGAGACCCGCTCTGATGCCATACAACCGCGTCCCTCATAGAGGTCTTGACACAGTGATCGTGACTCCTCACCTCCCCAACCCACTTCATGGCTCCGCCCTCGGGTCCAGTCGTCGCCCCACCCCTTTTCTACCCGAGCCCCAGCTCCTCCGACACATTCTGGCTCCTCCCCCTGACCAGAGACGTTCTGTGCCTGATCCTCACCCCTTCGTCTGCCCTGGCCCCGCCCCTGGCCTCCTCAGCCCCACCCTGGCTCCTCCCTCTTCCCCATCCCCTCATCCATCCTCTCCCCCAGCCAATTGGAGCGTTGGTCCTGGCTTATCCCACCCCCCCCACCCCCCCAACCCCTGGCCCTGTTTACCAACCCTTCCCCATCCTTAGTCTCAAAGTCCTGCCCCCGGACCCTACCTCACTTCCCTCAGGCCTCAAGTTTGGCCACCCCCACCCAAATCTCCAGAATTCGATTTTTTAACCACGAACCAGAAGATGCTGAAGACGCACAGAACAGCTCCTGCCTCCATGACTGAGGAGATACTACAGCGGGTAAGGGGTGGGAAGGGTACCTGGTCAAGGTAACTCCCAAATTAGGTTAGTTATCTCAGGATGATTACCTGTAGCTCACCTCACTCTCATTCCACTCAGGGTAACCCCAGCCTCCAGGTCATCTCGAGCTTACCCCCAGGGGCATGTCAGGATTACCTCAGGGTCATCTTGCCACCACCAGCCATGGTTCTACCAGCCAAGGGTTAACTCACAGATGCCTAAAATCACTCCAGCCACCGGGTCATTCCAGGACCACCCACCCCTGGTTTCTGGCTGGTGTCTTTTCCATTCTTGGGTCAACCCAAACTGGGGTCCCTTTTGTCTGCCTTCCCAGGTTCAATCATCAGCCAATGGGCTGAGCCTTGCTGGTCTCTGGGTGGTATGGGGACCATGGGGAGGTCCAGGGGGGTCAACTGCCCACCACATTTCCCTGCCAGGCTGGCTGCCTTGACTCCACAGTGTAAGTACAGCCACGTGGAGCCCCCGCTGGGTAGACAGCGCTTCTTCTCAACCCAATATGAGGACGAGTTTACCTTCAAATACCAGGGCCCAGCAGTGCTGAGAACTGGCAACTTCCAGCAGAGCCATGTGCCACTGGGCTCCCTTTACCAGTGGGGCTGGGGGGCTGGGAAGGCAGAGCCTCAGATCCCCACCACACACTCCTGTCTACCCAAACCTTACTAACAATAAACTGCTCTGCGGCAGCATGCTTGCCGTCTTCATCCATCAATCATGAAAGAGGATGCCTGAGGCATGCCCTGGTGGCGTAGTGGTTAAATCCTCAGTCTCTGGCCAGTGTAGTCCACACACATCCCAAGGACCTGGGTTTGCATGCCAGGGCCAGGGAGAACCAGCAAGATGAACAACTAAATAAAAGAAATGCTTCTTCCTCTTCTTTCTTTCTGCCTGCCTGCTCACCTTCATTCCTGCTTGCACCTTTCCTTTGGAAAGGAAAGGAAAGAAAGAAAAGAGAAACCAAAAGAAAAGAAAAGGAGACAAGACTCCATCAAGATGACCCTGAACTGGTGCACCTCTGTGGTTCAGCGACTAAGGTGCAGGCCATGTAAAAGCTGGAGGACTCAGGTTCAAGTCCCAAGTCGGGGAAGCAAAAAAAAAAAAAAAAAAAAAATTCAAGAGGACCCGAAACCAACACTTCAGTGGGATCACCCCACTCTGGGCAAGGAGACCACCCCAATTTGTGCCAAGGCTTAATGGACTCATTGTCAGGTATTCAGGTGAGGAGACACATGAATGCCGTGGAGGGGATGATGCCATATTGCTGAACAGAGGCAGTATGGTGAGAAGTTGAAAAAGCAGGCTTCTGGGGATGAATGGACAGAATCTACATCCTGACTCCTCCAGGTCTTGGGCAAGTCATGTAACTCCTCTAAGCCTCAGTGTGCTCATCCATAAAACAAAGACAAGCAGCAACTCTCCCATCACGTTACTAGAAAGGTGAAAGATGCAGACTTGTCAGTGTGTGTGGCTGGGGCTCCAGAAAGGAGTTTCCCTCCTGAGGATGAAGGTGAAAAGGAGGAAGAGGAGGACATGGGAAAGAGCTTTCAAGTGTTGAGAGACTGGCGGGGGGGGTGGGGGGTGGCTCGGCGGGGGCATGGAGGAGACACGTTCAGAATGACCCAGCACCTCCCTCCCTCATGGGTGAAGGCTGGGCCCACAAGCAAATTGTTAGAATACATCAGGCCATGAAGAATTCCAGGGGGACAGATGTCCAACCAGGGACAAAAAGGAAAAGGGTGGAAGGAAGGAAATGGGGTGTCGCCCTGAAGCTGGTAGGGGACTGGGTTTAACAAGCATGTCAAGGACCAGTACCATGGACAGTGCTCCCACCTTGAAGGTCCGGGGTCTTCTGGAATAAGATGGGTCTTTGTGGCTGTAGGCTGTTGAGAATCCAGTCTCAAAGAATAAACACCACTCAGGTCTCCGTAGACACTTTCAAAGACTCTGGCTCCCAATCTAATGAGCTATTAAAAGCCACCTGAAACCTGGCCAGGAACCCTTTCCCATGGGCAAACAATTCTGTGAAGCCAGGTTGTCGTTTCACAGGACAAGAGTCCAGCTTTGGCTCCTACAGGGACAAACTGGCCCTTTTAGCTGCACTCATGATACCATGTTGACCATGAAAAGGTCTGTTGGCTATAGAACTCTCTTCTTGCTTTCACTAATGGTGTGTGTGACACTCCTCTGAATGGCTTCCAGGTAAACCACTTTTTCTCAGTATCAGCACTAGTGACATGAGGATAAGAGAATTCTTTGCTGGAGGCTTTCCTGTACATCATGGGGATGTTCAGCATCATCTCTGACCTCTACTCACTACATATCGGTAGCATACCCCAAACACACACCCAGTAGTGACAACACAAATGTCTGCAGACACTGACAAATATCCTCTTGGGAAAAGAATTGCCTCTGGTTGAAACCTACTGCAATAAACCTATGCTAAAATGATTTCCAGGGCAAAACTAGGCTCTTGATAAGCTAGTTGGCCTGTTGACCAGACTACTAGATTAAAAGGCTTTCCTTTTTCACCTTGCTTGCCAGGAAGCTCCAAAAGCTTACTTAGGTGTCTTGGGGTTTTTTAGTTCCATATAGTCCCCGTTGCTATATGGATTTTTTGTGTTCCTTCCTGGTTCTGGGAATGGTTTAAAGAAACCCAGACACTAGATGAGAAACAATGGACAGAAATTACAAGGGAGGCAGATTTCAGCATAACTAGAAGTATTTTCTAATAATAGAACTGACCTGTCCTGGGAACGGTTGCTGAGAAAGAAGAGAAACTTTACTGGAAATGTTTAATCCTTGCCAAACGACTCTACATCAGGATGATTCTGGATGTATTTTATGTATGTGTATCCATCCTCAACTCCCACTTATCCCCTAAAAGAGGCATTATTTTTGTACAAAAAACAAAAAGGCTTATGAAAATGAGTAAAACAGAACATGGAAAAACTTTTTTTTTTTTTTTCAGAGAGGAAGGAAAGAAGAAAGGGTGAGGAGAAAAGTATTTTTATTTATTCAGTTGTTTATTTTGGTTTTCCCTAGCTCCAAGTCTCTAATCAAGTCCTTGGGCTTTTACGAGGTCCACATCCGAGTCGTCTCAGCCACCTGAGCCACAAGGGCACACTTGAAAAAGTTATTTTTTAAAAGGAAGCAGGCAGGCAGGCAGGAAGAGAGAGGAGAAAGAAGCATTTTATTTTGTCTAGTTGTTCACACTGGTTGGTTCCCCTTAGATCTCGGATTCGAACCCAGGAGTATGTGGCCTCTGCTCCTTCAGAGGCGATTGACCTAACCACTACTCCACCAGGGCGCTCCAAAGCAGATTAATTTTTAAAGGACTAATTCTTGTCAATGCTAAATATCACTAAGAAGCAAAATTCAGACCTATCTCTTACCTGGCTTTCTGTCCTTGGGCAAATACTGTCATGAGCTAAACCCACATTCTTCATCCACAAAATAGGGATGGCAGTTCTTCCTGGTTACACGAATTAAATATGATGTGCACGTAAGAGGCTTAGAACAGGCGCTCCCTGGTGGAGTAGTGGTTAGGTCCGCTTCCTCCAGTGGAGCGCAATTCACTACATCCCGAGGACCCTGGTTCGCTTCCTGGGTCTGGATGGAACAACCAAAGGAAGCAAGTAAATACTACAAATGCTTCTTCCTTCCCTCTTTTCCCGCTCGCCTACTCGCCTTCATTCCTTTAATAAATAAAATAAAAAACAAATACACAAATGTCTTAGAACCGGGTCTACATTTGACTGTATCTCAATGCATGGGACCTAAATGTTGTCTTAGGTCATTTTTTGATACACGTGAATGCAGAATTAGCTCACAGAGAAAGGATTTCACTGACTTAGAAGTGAGAATATCTGGAATTCGGTCAAACATCAGGCATGCTGGTTCCATTATCAGGATTTTGTCTTCCTTGCCCTTCTCAGTCGGGTCCCTCCAAATGATGGCAAAGGAGAAAGTTGGTGGCTCATATCAAGGGATTTCTGCCACCAACTCCTCTTAGGGGAATTTAAGGGACACTCTGATTGGCCCATTCCAGTCACGTGCCCGAGTGAACCAATCACTATCTTATCAGAAACGACTTGCCTCTCCATATCTCCGTAGGGTCTTTCAGCCCAGCCCAGCGGTGCTGGGTTTTGTATCCTAGCAACAGCCTTGCTGGCGCAGCCTCTCAGCCTCTCAGCTAATTGGCTCTTCCCAAAAAGGGTAATTGTTCCTTCTGCAGCAAGGGGTGTTCTGTATTTGATAGTAGCTTGGGGCATCAACTGTCCCCCAGTTCTCCTATAATCACAGTCTTATCTCCCATCGCATTACTAGCTTCCTTTTTTTAGCTGGGAGTAAAGAATTCGTCTCTAGCAGTCACTACATCAAGCAGATGCCACTATTTCCTTTAGGAAAGAGGAAGCTGAGGTCTGTCTTAGGAAACCTTGCTGAAGGCTTCATGAGAGCTCCCACATATTCCAACATCCTGATGCTTTCGCCAAAGCCCCCAAGCTGCCTTCTCTTGAGACACACGGTTAAAGTTCCAAGATAAAATAGATAACAACTTGACTAACTGTTTTTTTCCCACGTGACAGATTTCTAGTTTCCAGAGGCGGCCTCTTCCACAGTGCTACCTCATACATCTGGGCAGGTCGTGCACTGCACACATCCTAGAAACCTTTTTTACTTTATAAGGACACGCTATATATGGGGAGGTCCTGACCCTCTACCTCACTTTTGCTTAGTCAATTTCAAGTTACTTCAAGTTTATTTAAATTTTAAGTAATTTTCTTTAATATCCTTCCCTGTGGGTGTGCCCTGGTGGAGTAGGGGTTGGACACAGTCCATATATACCCCAAGAACCCAGGTTCATGCCCCAGGACAGGCAGGAACAACCAAGATGAACAACTAAATAAAATAAATAGGATGCTTCTTCCTCCCCTTTCTGCCTGCCTACTTACCTTCATTCCTGCCTGCACCTTTCCTTAAAAATAAATAAATAAATAAAAAAAACCTTCCCTTTCCAGGTGCCAGTTTCTAAATTGGTCCAGACTGTCATGGATACAAGGACAGAGATCCATGAAAACTAGCTCAAACACCTAGAAATGTGTGGCCTCGTGCAAAGAATGGGGCTACCTGCTTAAAGTATGGCTATATCAGGAGCTCACCAATATAATCAGCACTCTCTCTAAGTCTCATATCTACATCTTGGTAGATTTGCCACAGTCTAAAGACTGTTCTTTGAGACAACTGGGGAAGGTGACTGCAGACAGAATGAGGCCCTAGATAAAACGCATGATCTCAGAGGAAAAATAAAACGCTCCAATGCCATGTCCTCATTCCAGACCTAACTATTGTGGACAGGAGATAGGGTTATCTTATTGGTAACTTTAGATTGTCTAGTCCTGGGGGCGTTGAGGTGGGGTGGGGTTTGGTGGTGTTAGATCCATCCAGCATCTTGGAGAGGACTCCACAAAGGGAAAGCAAGGTGCTAATAGAGATAAGGAGCAGACGGAAACAATGACTGTCATTGCAGTCACAATGGGATCATCCAGGGGGTGGCAGGATGAGGAACCAGTGATGTAATCCAATTGCAGTCACAAATCTCAAATCTGCAGCAGGTATCTTAGAAAAGTAGAAAGTAGGGCTCAGGTCAAAAGTCCACTAGAAATCTAGAAGGGTCATGAAGAAAGAGACAAAACCCCTGGAGATGTGACTTACTTGAGACTGTATTGAAATGTAGGCAGTGTCAAAATACACCAATTGGCGCCTTGGTGGCCTAATGATTAGTTCACCGGACACAGTTCACATACCTTCCAAAGTCCCTGGTTCAAGACCCTGGGCCGGGAAAACAACCAAGATGAACAACTACGTAAAATAAAGTGCTTCTTCCTCCTCTGTCTGCCTACCTACTTGCCTTCATTCCTGCCTGCCTTTCCTTTAAACTCACCAACCAAAGACCACCAGAAACATATCAATAGTTCCCAAAGGTTTTAAGTAGCTTGCTCCAGCATGGGATGCCTGTCAGAGCGAGTTGGGGGCAGTAACAGCCTCTTACAGGATCGAGGCCTGTGCTGGTGGTTGTTTTGAGGAGAGTTGAAGAGATTGGAAGCAATTCTCCGTGAGTGCCGTCAGGAAGCAGGGAGTCAATTAGCTTTTGGGCATTTTGGTGATTTGTATTTGCAAGATGGGAGGACGGACATCGAGCTGTCATTGGTAAGAAGCAGCTGTCGTTACTGTTAGTCCGGAGAGGCGGGTGTATATTCATTTTTGTGGTTGCAAAATGTCCTTGTCTGTATCTTTGGTGCAGACACGGTCACCGAGTGGCCTTGTCTGATCATTGTTTACATTCTGTAACTGTTTATGTTCAGTGAAGAACCTCACAGCCCAGCTGCCAGCTGCTGAGGCTATTTCCACTGCCTCTGTGCAGGGATCTGTGCCTCCAGGTAAAGTTTGCCGGAATCCTTGTCCAGAAGCCTGGACCCAGGATTCTCCCGATCATGACTCCATCATCGGGCACAGGGAGTCAACTGGGGACAGCAGTGAGTGGGAGGAGGGGAACACCCCAGGACAGTGTCCCAACTCTTCCTGGGGCCGGGGAGGGGCAGGTAGGTCTTAAAGGGAAATGCTGGACGAAACAAAGATAAATACATTCGTAAAATTCGTAAATTGCAGGGTTTCTTAGAGCTTTGTGTCCGTGTGTTGTGAATGTGAGACTACGAGAGAGCTAGACTGTTTGATGTTGGGGGAACAAAAATTCAGCGACAGAGGCAAGAGGCAGAGGCGGAGAGAGACAAGGACAGACACGCAGAGAGAGAGACAGAGGGACAGAGGCAGCAAAAACAAACAACAACAACAACAACAAAAAACCCAGAGGCAACGAGTTGGAAATGAATAGGGACAGAAATAGAGGATCAGAAGCAGAGAAAGGGCTAGATAGGTGGAGCAGAGATGGAGAGAGGCCAGGACGGAGACAGCGACAGGGACAGAGAGGCACAGGAACCGGGAGAGGGCCGGAGTGAGGGCAGCGCGGGCGGGGTGCGGCGCAGACAAAGGCGCGGCCGCGAGGCCGGGGCGGCCGGGCCGGGACAAAGGCTGGCCCGGGGGGCGGGGGCAGCGATGGCGACGGCCACGGCGGGCGCGGGCGGACTACAAGTCCCAGCAGCTCCCGCTGCGGCCCTCGGCCGGCCCCTCTCGCTCCCCGGGAGCGCCTGGCGGGGCCGCTGGGCCGAGGGGGCCGCCGGCGGGGCTGGCGGGCGGGGGGCTTCCTGCGGGCCCTGGGGGCGCCGGCGGCCGGCGCGGGTGCGGCGGGCCGGGCAGGGGCGAGGGGCGCCGGGTGAGTGTCCCCGCGAGCGGGCTGGGCGGGCGGGGGCCGGGGCGGGAACGGGCGGGGGCCCGCAGCTCGGGGCGCGGCCCGGGGGCGACCTCTGTCCGCTCCCCCGCCCGGCGCGCCGCCTGCCCGCGCCCGGGAGAACCGAGTCCCGGCGCGATGGGAGGGGACCGCGCGGCCCCGCGGGCCTAGCGGCGTCTATTCCGCTCCAACGTCTGAGAGGGAGGGCCGGGTCGGAGCTGAGCGCCCTGAATCGGGAGGTGGGGGGGCACCCCGCTTCTGTAGGATCGGGGGCTCATGAGGGCCCTCACCCTAGAAGCCATCCTGAATCGCCACCCCCCAAGGCCCCTGGAGGGACCCCCGGTATTGTTCTCCCCACCCTGCAGCCTGGAGTTCAGGAGGCCCTTCCTTAGGGGAGGGAGCCAGTGGGTTCCCTCTGTCCCTCGGAGCAAGCCAGTTATTGTTTGCCTCACTCTGCAGAGTCTTAGAGTCCAGAGTCTTCTGGAAGCCCTTTAGGAGGTGATCCAAGAGTTCACTTGACACCACCCCCACCCGCTTCCAGGAACTCAAGAAGACCCCCGTTATTTCTCCTCCCACCTTCCAGCTTGCTGACCCCCCTCCACCCCTAGGAATTCAGGAGGGGACTCAGACATTGATTCCTGTACTCTCCACCTGTGGGGTCTGGGTGGAAGAGGTGATGGAAGAAATCAGCACATTCTGTTTGCTTACCCATTCCTACCTATGGGATTATGGCTCAAATGTCCCCTCTTTGCAAGAAGAACCAGAATAGGAGCCCCCCAGGAATATCTACTTGTTATTCACCTCCACCCCCAACACCCAGCCTTGGGGTGGGTAGCTCAAAGCATCGCCTTCCTATCAGATAATCCTGCTTTTCTCCTGCTCACCAGAAAAGTCCTAGCTATTGTTTCTCTACCCGCCTCCCTACCACCAGCTACAGGGCTGAAATTTAGGATCATCCTTCCGGGAAGGTAGACAGGTGTCCTGCCACCCATCATCCCCCTTCCCCAGCCAGGGGTTAGAATTCAGGATCTTACTGGAATTTTTTGTTGTTTTTTTCAGGGAAGGTGAGGGCAGGAATGAAGGCGAGCGGAGGCAGGCAGGCAGGCACAGAGAAAAGAAAGAAACACTTTGTTTTATTTTGTTGTTCATCTCAGTTGTTCCCCTTGGCCCCGGGTCTTGAACCTGGGTCCTTGGGATATAGGAGAACTGCCTCCAGTGGCCATATCTACTAGGCCAGCAGAGCATGCCAAAATTCAAGATCTTCTCTCCTATTAGGCAAACGGGTGTACTGACACCTGTCCTTACCCTCCTGGCTAAGGGGCAGTGGATCTCCCTGCCCCTTCTGGGGGTCCCACATATTATTTCCCCACTCGCCCTCTCTAGCTTTAGGGGCTAGGATTTGGGATTATAGGGTTGTTGGTTGTTTTTTTTTTTTTTTTCCTAGGGAGAGTTGCAGATAGGAATGAAGATGAGCAGGCAGACAGGCAGGCACAAAGAGAAAGAAGAAAGGGACATTTATTTATTTCATTTAGTTGCTCATCTTGGTTGCTCCCGTTGGCCTAGGATGCAAACCTGGGACCTTGAGATGTGTGGGGACTGCACCCTACTACTACTCTACAAGGGTAAACCAAGTATAGGTGTTTTAAAACTCATTCCCACCCCCAAACTGTGAGGTCTAGCATTCAGGTTATCTCTTCGCCAAAGAAGCAAGCCAGAATGCCCAGGGACCCACGAGGAACACCAAATGTGCTTTGTCCCCACGTTCTTCCCCCACCTGTAGCCATCAGAGCTCAGATGTCCTCTCTAGGAGGCAATCCAGAGGTCGTTTGCCTGCTAGGAACCCTCAAATATGTCACCTCAACTATGGGATGGGAATTCAGGCCATGGACGTCGGAGCAGGTGCAGGAACTCTGGCATCCACCTTCGTTCCCGGGTCACAGGGTAGCAACTAGGACTGTCTCTCCTTCACAGGACCCCAGCTTCCCGGGAGAGAAGGAGCCCAGGATGGAGAGAGGGGCAGAGCCACGGAGTTGGGTACTGGAGACTTCTAGTTCCGGGTCTCATGACTTCCATCCAGGTGTGGGGCTTTGAAGGGAGGGTACCCCCGCTATGTCCCACCAGGGTCCCTCTTCTTTCTGTTCTGACTGCGGCGAGTCATAAGTCTCCCTGTGTTCTGAGATAAAGGAAGGATCCACGTGTGTGTGCAGGCATGGGATCAGGGGCATGGCCCTGTGCCCTTTCCCATCCCTGCCCAGTCTCCCAGAGAAGCCCCTGTTCCCCAGATTCTTCCTGCACCCACCCTCTGTCCTCGCCCTGCAGATCCTGCTCCAGAAGCAGCTGGCACTTCCACCCCTGGAATGCGGCGCTCGGTCCTGGTCAGAAACCCAGGCCACAAAGGGCCCAGGCCCGCCTATGGTGAGCTCGATTCTGATTCGGAAGACCTGGACCCCAACCCCGAAGAGGTGGACCCAGTTCCTGAAGACCCAGAAGACCTCAACACTGTTTCTGAAGACGTGGACCCCAGCTATGAAGACCTAGAGCCTGTCTCAGAGGACCTGGACCCGGATCCGGAAGCCCCGAGCTCCATCTCGGGACCCGGAGACTCGGAGCCCCAAGATCTCGACCCTGTGTCATCGAGTTTTGACCTCGATCCAGACGTCATCGGGCCTGTCCCCCTGGTTCTCGACCCCAACAGCGACACCCTCAGCCCCGACACCGCCCCAGATCTGGACCCCCTCTCATCCGATCTCACTGCCACCCCTGAGGTCCTGGCCACCAGCCCCGCCGTGCTCCCTGCACCGGCCAGCCCTCCCCGGCCTTTCTCTTGCCCCGATTGCGGGCGAGCCTTCCGCCGCAGCTCGGGGCTGAGCCAGCACCGCCGCACCCACAGCGGCGAGAAGCCTTACCGCTGCCCCGACTGCGGCAAGTCCTTCAGCCACGGCGCCACGCTGGCCCAGCACCGCGGCATCCACACGGGGGCGCGACCCTACCAGTGCGCCGCCTGCGGCAAGGCCTTCGGCTGGCGCTCCACACTGCTGAAGCACCGGAGCAGCCACAGCGGCGAGAAGCCGCACCACTGCCCGGTGTGCGGCAAGGCCTTCGGGCACGGCTCGTTGCTGGCGCAGCACCTGCGCACGCACGGCGGCCCACGGCCGCACAAGTGCCCGGTGTGCGCCAAGGGCTTCGGCCAAGGCTCGGCACTGCTGAAGCACCTGCGCACGCACACCGGCGAGCGGCCCTACCCGTGCCCGCAGTGCGGCAAAGCCTTTGGCCAGAGCTCGGCGTTGCTGCAGCACCAGCGCACGCACACGGCCGAGCGACCCTACCGCTGTCCCCACTGCGGCAAGGCGTTCGGCCAGAGCTCCAATTTGCAGCACCACCTGCGCATCCACACGGGCGAGCGGCCCTACGCCTGCCCCCACTGCTCCAAGGCCTTCGGGCAGAGCTCCGCGCTGCTGCAGCACCTGCACGTGCATTCTGGAGAGCGCCCCTACCGCTGCCAGCTCTGCGGCAAGGCCTTCGGGCAAGCCTCCAGCCTCACCAAGCACAAGCGCGTGCACGAGGGCGCTGCCGCCGCCGCTGCCGCCGCCGCTGCTGCCGCCGCCGCTGCCGCTGGCCTGGGCCTCAACCCGGCTTCCATGTTGAGACCCGGGCAAGTCTCTCTTCTGGGTCCAGAGGCTGTCTCCGTGTTGGGCTCTGGCTTGGGCCGCAGCCTCGGCCCCAGCTCTGGCCTTGGTCCTGACCCTGGCGCTGTGTTGGGCTCTCACCCCGATACCAGCCTCAAACCCACCCCTGGCTCCGGATCGCCCCCCACTTCGGATCCTTTCAAATCTTCTGCCCCTAAGCCTGGTCGCCACACCAATCCTGACCTTGTGGTCACTCCTGACCAGGGATCTGATCCTAGTTCCGACTCAGATCCGGTGCCCAGTTCCAAGCCCAACCCCGAGTCCCGCTCTGACCCCGCCTCTCCCACCCATGACACTGTCAGCCCAGCCCCCACTACCGGTGAGAGTCCGGAGTGGGTGCAGGAGCAAGGGGCATTGCTGGGACCCGATGGCTGAAGGGGTCTCTGGCACCCCATGGGGCCTGGGAAAGTTGTGTGTTGTGCGGTTAGTAAAATCCTCCCACTGCCTCTTGGCTCTGTGTCACGGTTTGCTTGTTTCTCTTTCTCAGGAGGTGGAAGGGTGTCATCCCAAGTTGTAGCTTCTGCCCATCCCAGTCCTCCGGGCTTCTCCTCCATCGGTCCATCATCACACTGGTCATCATTCTCTTCTCCAGGCCTAGACACCCGAGTCAGACTTATCCTGCAGGAACACTTTTCTTTGAATTTTCTAGGAATGGTGGCTTTCTGACATATCGATACTCTAATGGAGCCTCATAGGAGACCATATGAACAGTCCTGGCCCATCTGCTCCCCTAACGTCCCTCTTGCCCTTCAAAGTCCACTTAGAGATACGGACATTTTCCTGGAGACAAAAGAGATTGTTTATGCACTCGACAAACCTGTTGATTGCTGGGATCTCTGCAGGGAGTGAGATTAAGTCTAGCTTTTGGTCTTGCAGTAGTGTTCAGATATCAAATTCAGAAACATTCAAAAGTTACAGGGGGTGTACCCTTCTGATTCAGATGGTGCAGCTAAGTTGCAGAACATGTCAAGCCCAAGGACCTAGTTGCAAGACATGGGGATGAGGGATAAAAAAACAAACAAAAAAAGCTAATTACAGGGTAGTCTACAAGTATACAAGACTTGATTTAGATAGTGGACAGTTTTCTCAAGGAAAGGTTTTATAATTCCAATAACTGTTAACTGGATAATCAATATTGCTTGACCAGTCTTTTAATTCAACAGCTTCATGAGGCAGGTAACTATGATTAACCTCATTTGCAAATGAGGGAACTGAGGCACATGGAATGTTTTTTTAAAGGAAAGGTGCACGCAAGAATGAAAGCGAGTAGGAAGAGAGAGGAGGAAGCATTTTATTATATTTTTATGTAGTTTTTCAAAACCCCTCAACCCCCTGGGGCAAACAGCAGGATGCGAACCTGGGTCCTTGGGATGTATGTGGATTATACCCAGAGGAGGTGGTAGACTCAACCGCAACTTCACCAGGGCGCACCCAAGGAACACGGAATTTAAGGAATTCTTTGGAAGATGTGAAAGTGGCTGTTGGCAGTGCCTAGACTTAAATCTAAATTTAGCCCTGGCCCCGGCTCTGGCCTTGGTCCTGACCCTGGTTGTGTTCTGGGCTCTCACCCCAATACCAGCCTGAAACCCACCCCTGGCTCTGGATCTCCCCCAACTCCAGACCTTCTCAAATCTTCTGCCCCTAAGCCTGGTCACCACACCAAATCCCTTCAGAGTCTGTGTTCTCAACCATGATGCTCCAGGGCAAGAGTGTGCAAAGGCCCTGGGGTCACTGAGAAATGCACTAAGGGAGGGAGGGGATGGAGGCACACTAGAGAGTTCTTGTAGATTTCAGAGGGTTTGCTTGTCACTCCCGGAAACGGGAAGCCACTGGCAGGTTCTGGCAGATGGCTGGCTGTTGGGTTGGGCAGGGGAACCTGATATCAGGGAGGAGGTAGCTTCAGCAGTTACTCCAGGAATGATGGGGCACTCTAGGCTGAGTGCCAGAAGAGTGAGGGTAACTGGTCCTATTTGGGCTCTAATCAGGAATCGAAACAGGTAGATTATAGTTAGATAGATGATAGTTCAGGTGAGACAGGCAGAAGGGAGAGTTCAGAGTAATCAGGGTTTTCTGGAGAATGGAGCGGGTCAACCCTGAATAGGGCGATGGATCGCCACCCCGCCCCGCAGAGTAAAGAGCTGGAGAAGGAAGTCAGGAAGATGGTAAAGGACGCGAGCTTGACTCGGAGCCCAGACCAAGCCAGCCCTACATTTATTTGCACGCGCAGAGCCAGCCCCTCCCCCAGCACGCTCGCAACGTCGGCGCTAGGACCTCGCGGGCGCCTTCAGCCCGCCAAGGCACGCCTGCGCCGGTCTTCGCAGCGCCGGGCGCGGGACTGCAGGCGCGCCAGTGTCCCCAGGGAGGCCCTCGTCACGTGACAGCGGCGCAGGTCAGCTGATGCGGGAGGGTTTGAAGCTGCACCGCGAGGGAGCGAGGCCGCAGCGACGGCGGCGGGCGCTCGGACCCAGGCCGCCCCGCCGCGCCGCTGGCGCCCGGCGCTCCCCGCCCCGGCATGGCAGCCCCGGTGGGCGAGCGCGGCTCAGGTGAGGGCGCTGGCGGCCCTGCGGGTTCCCGAAGGCGGGCCGCGGGCGGGCAGCCGGCTTCGCCGACCTGGGGCGGCGGAGCTCCTAATATCCCTTTCCTAATTCCGGTGCTGACCGCCCAGCTTCCCAGTGGTGGCGGTGCGGCCCCTAGAAGCTGGGCAGTGGCTGGGCACCAGCCTCTCTGACCGCAGAGTGGTGAGACCCCCTCGGCTGCCCTTTCTGAACCCAAGCTCTGCTCAGAGTTCGAAAGTCAGGCAGCGGGCCGGTCGCCAGCTTCTGAGTCGGAGCGTCAAGTTTCCATCGCCGAGCCTAGGTTCGGATCGCTCCCTTGCTGGAACCCAGGCAGGGGGCCCCAGCTTCTGCAACCCGCACGGGACACTTAATCCAGGAGAGAAATGCTGAGCTTCTCTAAACTCAGGCGGAGGACTGGAGGGATCAGCTCCTGAATCCTGAAAACGCATTTCACATCTCCAAACCCGTGGCAGCTCCGCTTTCTCGAATTCAGGCTGTGGGCGCCCAACCTCCAGGCTCTTCCATGTCTGTCTCTGTTGGGGTAGCCCTCAAGGAGACCCTCCTTCTTGAGCTAGCTGGAGATATCTGCAGGGAGAAACTGGAGTGCTTTAGCTGTGATCCCAGCGAGAGGGACAGGGCCCTGCCCTCTGGCTTCTATCCAACTGCTGTGTAAACAGCCACATTAGCTTCCAGATCCAAAGGGACTGGCTAGGAGCTGACCCTCCCTGCAGGACAGGTTCTGACCGTGCCCACGTTCATCATGGTGGCCTAGCCAGGCATGGGCCATCCAGGTCCTGGGAAGAATCCTATGTCTTCCAATAAGGTGGTCGGGAACTGCGAAGAGAGGGTTCTGGACGGCTGTGATCAGTTATCCCCCCAACAGTTACTGAAACCTTGGAACTTCCTCTTGGTTGGCCAATATGGAAGGCAGCTGTGCTTAGGAAGACGCATTTCAAGGAAGGAAGGAAGAGAAGGAAGAAGCATCTTTGTTTCACCCTGCCCTGCCCCTGGTTATGAACCCTGGTCCTTGGGCTTTAACATGGTTTGCATGTCAGCATCTCAGTCACACCCCAGGAGTAGAATTTTTGTATTTCTGCTTTACAGATGAGGAGACTGAGGCTTAAGAGAGGTATCCAGGGTCACCTGACGAGGAAGAGGCAGTGTTGGGATTTGGTTCTCAGGCTATATGGTCCCCAGGATCTGGTGCCTTTCATGAGGAGCCACATTAGTTCTTGAAATAATGAACAGGCAGTGTGTTAATAACATCCACTGACACCCTGTGAGTCTTCAACAAACACATCTTATTGTTAGTGTTAATGTCCATCTCCGCTTCTCCTAGCCTGTGGCCTGGGAGAGTGTCAGCGGGACAGGCTAGTGGAAAGGATAGCCTTTAGGTGCTTATCCAGAAAAAAAAACAAAAAACAAAACTGGAATGCCACTGAGTTGAATGAAGCTGGAGTTGGGATGAACCAGGAGACTTGAGTGCCTGGTAAGAAGCTATGGGAAGCAGTTCATTCTCTCCCCACAAATCAACAGCAGGGACGGTGATGGAGTATTCCGACATTCTTTCTACATATCAGACCCTGTGATAAAGGCTTTCTAAGCATCAGATTCTTTACTTCCTGATGAGAAATGGTCACTGACCTGTTTTGCAGAGGAGGAAACAAGAGTCCCCCGCCTAAGCTGATGAGCAGTGGGGTCAGGAATAGATTCAGGCCTTTTGTGAGTTCCTAAACCTCCTCACCCTACCTTTTTTTAAAGGAAAGGCAGGAATGAAGGTGAGCAGGCAGGAAGAGAGAAGAGGAAGAAGCACCTTATTTTATTTTGGTGTTTGTCTTGTTTTTCACCACATCTCTGGGATGCAAACCCCAGTCCTTGGGATGTACTTGAATTGCACTCACTGCTCCTCCACCAGGGTGCGCCATAGAGTTCTTTCTTGGCTAGAGCTGGGAGCCAAAATAAGAGGCCCAACCCTACCTCCCCTGTTGGCAGGTAAGCCTGCCAGGGAGTGGTCCCCACTGCCCTCTCTCATTCCCACAGAGACCCAGCGGCTTCTGACCCCCAGCCCTGGGTATGGCACACAGGCAGGGGCCTCCCCGGCCCTTCCAACCCCACCAGAAGAGGAAGACCTCCGTCGCCGTCTCAAGTACTTCTTCATGAGTCCCTGTGACAAATTTCGGGCCAAGGGCCGAAAGCCCTTCAAACTTATGTTGCAGGTGGTGAAGATCTTGGTGGTCACTGTGCAGGTGAGATTCTTGGGGCCCCAGCAGGGAACCACCTGCGGCCTCTAGTCTCCATGAAGGAGAGTCGTGGAGCCCTGTCTTAACACTGCAGCAGCACAGTGATAGTAACTGGTCAATTAGGAAGCCCGCTGAGATCAGCTTTTAACCCCAGAAATGCCCTCTAAAGTCCTAGCAACTGTTGGCACCCTCCTTTTGAAGCAACTGAGGCCAGAGAGCCTAAGGGATTTTTGTCCAAGTCACACAGCAACGGAGTGTCGGGAGCTGGCACTTGAGCTCAGGCAGTCTGATGCCCCATTGACTCACAGAGAACCAACCCAGTGGCTGAGCAAATAGCAGCCCCTGCCCCGTGCCAGCCCTCTGCTGGACTCTGGGGCCCCCAAGGCCAGTCAGACCGAACTGCTACCCTAAAGAGATTCTGGTCTGATGCTGGGACTTTGGACACATTGCCATGCCTTTGATTTCCTGTTGCAAAGGGCCCAGTAGTGGGACTCACCCTGAAGCTTTGCGTTCATGCAGAACACAGTAAACACTGAATGAACCTTACCTAACCCTGCTGTGAGGCATACCAGCTCCTGCTGTGTTCAGCACTCTGGGGACACACAGTGTGCGAGGCAGATGGGGACGTGTACCCTCATGCAGTAGGCTTCCTCTCCTCCTCTCAAGAGCGAAGGAGGCCCATTCCAGTAGTGCCGACCTCTGTCCGTCCCCCCAGCTCATTCTGTTCGGGCTCAGCAACCAGCTGGCAGTGACCTTCCGGGAGGAGAACACCATCGCCTTCCGGCACCTCTTCTTATTGGGCTACTCAGATGGGGCAGATGAGACCTTTGCCGCCTACACAAGGGAGCAGCTGTATCAGGCCATCTTCCACGCCGTGGACCAGGTGCGGGGGCCGGGGGCAGGCCAGCAGGTGGACGCTGGGTAAGGAGTGCGTGGGACTGACAGACCCTCGCCTTGTCTGCACACAGTACCTGATGCTCCCGGATGTGTCGCTGGGCAGGTACGCCTATGTGCCCGGCGGGGGCGGCCCCTGGGCCAACGGCTCGGCGCTGGCCCTTTGCCAGCAATACTATCACCGAGGCCACGTGGACCCTGCCAATGACACCTTCGACATCGACCCCATGGTCGTCACTGGTGAGTGGGCCAGATGGGGGTGGGAACCCCACCTGCTGGGATCAGTTCCCATTCTGGTGCACCCCTGTGCCTTGAGTGGCTAAGGGGCAGGGTGTGTGAAGTGCAAGGACCTGGGTTTGAGACAGAAACCATAAAAACCAACCCATTCTGCCTCTCGCCCAGCCAGGAGATGGTTTTTGCACAGTCATTGGTAATTCACCGTATCCAGTGTGTTTAGTAAAATGATTCGATTGGCATGTAGGAAGAGCCAGATGTCGTGTGTGGGTGTTTGTTTATTTTTAAGAGGAAGGAAACAGGCAGGAATGAAGGCAGGACCAGAGAGGAGGAAGAAGCATGTTTATTTTATTTTTATTTAGTTGTTCACATTGGTTGATTCTCCCTGGACCTGGGGCGTGGACCTGGGTCCTTGGAATGTATGTGGCCTACACATGCCAAGAGGCAGCAGACTTAACCACCTGCTAAACCACCATTTCTGACTCGCCTTGTGTTCTTCCTCACGAGAGCTCAGAAGAACCCTGAGGGCCGGAGGTGAGGTTCTCTTCTCCCTCTGCCTTTGTGAAAAAACCTCCTCAGCCTCCAGGACCATAAGGCCCCTGTGAGAAGACCTGTGGACATTGATCCCAGTAAACAGCTTGTGCTCATTGGACTTGGGCTGCTCTCTGTATTAGCTTAGGGGCAAACTCTTAGATCAGATGCTTTAAAAAAAAAAAAATGTCGTGGAGAATGAAGGCCAGTAGCCTGGCAGCGAGAGGAGGAAGAAGCATTTATTTATTTAGTGGTAGTTGTTCATCTTGACTGTCCCCCTACTGGCTGTGGGTTCCTTGAGCTTCATGTGAACTAAGCCTCCGCTGCAGAATTAACGCCTGAGCCACCAGCCGTGCCCAGGTGTTGCTTCTGCGTGTCTTTAAATCACTCAGTATTTGGCGGGCCTAAGCACCAGGCCCTAAACCAGTGCTGACCAGGGGCCCTGACCTGCCCAGGCGTCGTCAAGCCTCAGACCAGCACCCACCAGGGGCCCAGGTAATGAATGAGACAGATCAGGGCCTGGCGCACCCTAGTTGCCCAGTGGTTTAAACCAGGTACAGTTCACATACCTCCCAAAATCCCGACCTCAAGACCCGGGCCAGGGTAGCAATCAGTGATGAATAACTGAATAAAATAACTAAAGCACTGCTTCTTCCTCTCTGTTAAAAAAAAAAAAAGAGAGAGAGAGACCAGGGTTTCTCCTGAGGGCGGTAGCAGGAACAGACGTCTAAATAGAATCAGGGAAGGGAGATGTAGCAGACTTGCTGTAATTATTGTTTTATAAAAGGCGTGGATGCACCCTGGTGGATCTGCGGTTAGGCATTTGCCTCTGAAGGACCACAGGCCACATCTCTGAAGTCCCAGGCCCAGTGTGAATAACTAACTAAAAATAAAAAATAAAATACTGCTTCCTCCTCTCTCTCTGCCTGTCTGCACCTTTACTTAAAAAAAAAAAAAAACGGTGCAGGCAGGAATGATGGTGAGGGGGGCGAAAGAAGCATTTATTTTATTTACTTTTTCATCTTGGTTATTCTCCCCTGCTGTGGGTCTTAAACTGGGGACTTTGGGACTTGAAGGGAGTCAATGCCTGGGGAACCTAAACCGCTAGGCCACCAGCATGCACCAGACTTACTTTCATTTTTAGAGTTGAAACCAGGACCAGGCATAGCCAGGTTGGGAGGGGCTTCTGGGTGGAGTTCAGTGTTACTAAACTAGAACAACTGGGTCACACTTGGACGGATGGTAACCCGAGGCTGTAGGGGACTCTGGGGAGATCTACTTTGCCTCCCCTCTCCCATTGTCCCTTCCCTGTCCCCCTGTCCCCCTGTCCTCAGACTGCATCCAGGTGGACCCTCCTGAGAGAGCCTCTGTGCCCCCCAGTGACGATCTTTCCTTCTCGGACAGCACTGCCAGTTACAAGAACCTCACACTCAAATTCCACAAGTACACCCCATCTACCAAGGCGGGCCTCCGGGCCTGACTGAGGGGGGAGGCAGGATGCCTCACAGCCACTTCCCAATAGGCGGGGGCCAGGCTGATGCCTCCAGGAGCACTTCCTCTGCCATCTGCAGAGTCAGCATGGGATGGCCGGGACCACCAGCCTGGGGGAGAGGGGAGAGCCCAGCAGAGCCCCCTCACCCTCAACCAAACCTCCCCCCCAGGCTGATCAACGTCACCATCCACTTCCAGCTGAAGACCATAAACCTCCAGAGTCTGATTAACAATGAGATCCCAGACTGTTACACCTTCACCATCCAGGTGAGCCCAGGGTGGGAATGGGGGTGACTCGGGGCTGTTGAACTCCGGGACTGGAGCCTATCGGAGGGCATCTGGGGTCTCTTGGTCAAGAGCAGCTTGGGCACAGTGGGGAAGGCTGGGCTAGAAGATCATCTGTCACACGGGTCTGGAGCCTCCTCCTCTCTTTGTACAGATCACGTTTGACAATAAGGCACACAGTGGGCGTATCCCCATCCGACTGGAGACCCAGGCCCATATCCAGGAGTGTAAGCACCCCAGCGTCTTCAGGCACGGTGAGCTCAGACCCCCAGAGCAGTGTCGGCTGGACGTCCTGCTATGCAGGATCCTTGAACCCCAGACCATCAACTGAGCAGGGGTCCTGACCTTCCAGGGATCCCTGAACCCCAGACCAGAGCTGACTCAGCTCCTGACTCCTCCAGAGTTACCCAGGAGTCCAATGACCGGCCCAAACCCAGTTCTGTAGCCCCCTGGGCCTGGGCCTGGCTCTGCCGCCCTGCTCCCGGCCCTAGTGTGTGCCCCTCCCCACAGGAGACAACAGTTTCCGGCTCCTATTTGACATGGTCGTGATCCTCACCTGCTCGCTCTCCTTCTTGCTGTGTGCCCGCTCGCTGCTCCGAGGCTTCCTGCTGCAGAACGTGAGCTCTGCCCCCAGCGTCACCCAGCTCTGGGGCTGGGAGTGTCAGGGGTGCAAGGGTCCCGTGCCTGGGCAGCCCTCACCCTGCCCGCCTCCCGCAGGAGTTTGTGGGGTTCATGTGGCGGCAGCGGGGCCGGGCCATCGGCCTGTGGGAACGGCTAGAATTTGTCAATGGCTGGTACATCCTGCTGGTCACCAGTGACGTGCTCACCGTCTCGGGCACCATCATGAAGATCGGTATCGAAGCCAAGGTGGGTCCTGCCCACACCCCGTCTGGAGCCCAGAGTCTCCTTCTAGACCCAGTGCCCCATGGGCCTGGTCCCCAGGAGCTGTGCCCATCCATGCCTGCCTGGGGGTCACAGCCACTGGGAGTGTCCTGGCAGATGAGGTTATCCTGCTTCTGCCCTCAGAACCTGGCGAGCTATGACGTCTGCAGCATCCTCCTGGGAACGTCAACACTGCTCGTCTGGGTCGGCGTCATCCGCTATCTGACCTTCTTTCATAAGTACAATGTGAGCTGTCTGTGCACAGGCCGGGCCGTCTGTGTGGTAGCCACATGCGCCCCGACTCCCTGCCCCCACCCTTAGAGGTGCCTGTCACTACACCCGGGGAAGGGCCACATGCGCCAACGCCTTCCTACCCACTTGACTGAGTGCAGCTGCAGGGGCCCTGGGGCCCTCTCAGCCCCGCCCCACCCCTCGAAGTTCCCAGCAGACCAGCCCGAGTCACCCCATCTGTGACCTGGGTCATGGACACACCCTCAAGGCTAAGCCCTGTCTGGTCCACCCACCGCAGATCCTCATCGCCACGCTCCGGGTGGCACTACCCAGCGTCATGCGCTTCTGCTGCTGTGTGGCTGTCATCTATTTGGGCTACTGCTTCTGTGGTTGGATCGTGTTGGGGCCCTACCACGTGAAGGTAGGCGGGGTGGGGTGGGGCACTCACTGTCCGAGATCCCGGGATCCCGGGGTGTCCTCCCCTGAACCCACGTCCTGAACTCTGACCCCTGGTCTTTTCACTGTTGACCTGGCTATCCTCACTTTGCCCCCTGGTGCCTTAGCAGCCGGTCTGCAGTTTGGCCCACTATCCCCTTCGATCCCCAGTGACGCTGTGACTGTGTCATCACACAGTGACCCCCGCCCCCAACCCTGTTGCGATTACTCTCTGGGCTGTCCCCTCCGACCCCTGGTGGCCCTGCCCTGATCCCGCCCCCGCCCCCACCCCGACTCGTGACCATGGCTCTGTCCCCACCACACCCCTGCCCCTCGGCAGTTCCGCTCGCTGTCCATGGTGTCGGAGTGCCTGTTCTCGCTCATCAACGGGGACGACATGTTCGTGACGTTCGCCGCCATGCAGGCACAGCAGGGCCGCAGCAGCCTTGTGTGGCTCTTCTCCCAGCTGTACCTCTACTCCTTCATCAGCCTCTTCATCTACATGGTGCTGAGCCTCTTCATCGCACTCATCACTGGTGCCTACGACACCATCAAGGTCAGCCGCGTGCCCCCCCGCCGCCCCCGAGCAGCCGGCCTCCCCTGGGGTCCCTCAGAGCTGGCCACAGTGGGTCTCAGGGACATGGCAGGCCGAGGGGAGTCCCAGGGAGGGAATGTGGGCGACTACAAAACCAGAATCTGGATGGCTTGGACTGAGGGCTGGGGGGCGGCGGGGGACGTCAGGCAGGACAGATGTCATTATAGTCACTGCCACCGCTTTCTGTTTAGCTCCAGCCTCTGCTCTTACCAAGAGGGAAACCAAGCCAGAGTGTCAGTAACCTCCCCAAGATCAAATGCTAAGCAGTAGAGCCAGGCTGCACCCAAGACTGTCCAATTCTGCAAGCCCTGCTCTCAACCCGTCTGTCCTGTGGGGGAGCCTGGACAGGGGCTACGTGGGTCCCGGGGAATGGTGACTGTCCTATAGGCTACAGGGTACAGAGACTGTAGGGG